>JAGEOH010000925.1:0-25000 GCA_032207245.1 Pardosa pseudoannulata | reverse complement strand
TCTATTAACCACCAGTATGAATGAATGAAGCCGCCTTTATGGAAGAACATGGGGTGCTTCCCAAAAGCAGGGCACTGAGACCAGAGACTGAGACCTTCTTCCATTAATTACTCTGGTAAAAAATTCGGAAGAACTTATCGATAATTTCGAAGTAGCTGAGAAAACTTTGAATTATCTTTCTATATGAATTCAATGTGATTCTAAACTGCATTCACAGTATCGGGAGAATTTAAAGGAGTATGAAGATAAATTATTGAGCGTTGTGACGACTTCAATGTTCTCGAGTGAAGAGGTAGCGTGAAGAAGGATCACAGCCACGATAAAATTGGAAATCACTTTTATTTCTTGAGTAAATACGGCTATATACAAAGGGATTCTAATCTCCCAAAACAAGTCGAAATGCAAAGAATTGTTGCCTGCATAACATCCCACGACGATCACAGTAAAAAGAAAAGATATTTAATAATTTCACATAAGGGGGGAGGCTTTTACAGGGCGCAATGCAAACCCAATTTATCCCCCGTTCGGTATCAGAGACTCTGCCGCTCCCTGTATGAGCGGACTTTACGAATCTCCCGAACTTAATCACTAGAAAGCTGGCTCCGGTCGAGAGACGCGAAAGCCTCCACGAGGTGAAAGCACCTACGTAAAAAATGTCGAAAAGCTCAGAGTCGCAAAATTCTGGTATTTTTATACCTGGAGTTCAGTTACGGTCCCGCCAACTGTTTTTTTTTGGGGGGGGGCGGGGTTGTCAGTTAAGATCCTAGTTACTTGAGAACTCCAGCTAAGGTTACAGCTAGTTTTTTTTTAAGCTGAATCCTCATTCGCTGGCTGTTCCGATTCTAGAAACTCGGTGCAATCCTCTGGCCTCATTAGCGCCACCTATCGAAGGGCGTGATGCCTATTCAATCGAACTGTCAACATCCCAGATATGCTGTCTTCGAAGGTTCGAAACAGGAGGGATTTTCCGATCAGCTGGTTTTGGCGCGTACTCTGAACAAAGGGCAGTCTTCACAGTGTGTTGTACCAGAGCCGAACGACGGCAGATTGGTTAGGGTGCTGGCCTTCGGTACCGGAGTTCGTGGGTTCGAATCCTACAGGGGCATGGATGTTCGTAGCCGTTCGGAATCGGCTTTAAGCTGTAGGTCCCGGTCCCATTAGCCTTCGTGTTGCAAAAAGTAGACCGTAGCACTCCAAACCAAACCAAACAGCGTGTACCAGAAAATTCTCAGCCAAAAAACAAACCATTTTTTACCTGCCTCATAGAGTACTTTAAGATTCTGGAAAATTAGAAATTTTACCGATCCCGTCATATGACGGGCTATATGATAGTTAGAAATAATAATTCTATTACTTTTCACGTGAAAGATGAATAATAAATAGCATCCCCAGGAGAGTGAGTAAAAAGTTGTTTTTGCATAAAAACTCAATATGTAATTCCCACCGCAAATACTTCTTAATACTTAACTTATAAATTAAGCCTATTCCAATAAATTTCCCGTTATTAAAAAAAAAGCCTCGTTTTTTAACTACTTTGCCCGCAGTATATCTGCAAATGTAAGGTGAGAATCCGAAGTCATTTTTTTTAATCCTCCACATTTCTCTAATCTAATTCCGGGGGAACTGTCTAAATGGCTTTATCTGGCGAAATAATTTTTCTTGCAGCCTGATTAAAATATCGACCGTTTGTGAACTGAGAGATTCTAGTCACTAATATTATTTCTGTCCGAAGTCTTTAGATAATGTTGAGAAATGAATGGAAAGGATGAAAGTTTGGGGACAAAACAATTTTTTTTCCTTCATACCAAAATAATTTCTCATTTTTCGCACTTGAATGGTGGATTATTTTTAGCCATGCTTTTCATTTAGTTTAGAAATACGAACAGGCAGGTACATCAAAAATAATGTACAGTGGAATTTTTGCGATTTTGCGAATTTGTCTATTTTACGAACTTCTTTGGAATCAAGAACATTTTGCAAATTTCTTCGTAAAAGAAATTCCAAATAGTGAAGTAAGCTCTCTATTCAAAGAACTTTTTCCTGTGATCTTAGTTTTTTTCTTACTACTTCTCAAATATTTCTGAAAATTTTGGAATTTATTCTTGCTCTTAACATTTTTTTTTTTTGTTATAATAAGCATAGTAATGTCAACAAAATTCATTTTGATATAAAATAGTCTTAATTCAAAATACAGTGTATTTCCTGATAATGTTTAGATTTATTTTTGTTTTTATCGCAAATTTCTTTTTGATGAGTAAAGTAAATAAAGCAAAGATTATTTTAATTTAGTTCAAAAAATGTGATTAATTGCTTTAATAAAAATTTTTAGTGTTTATGAATTTAAAATCTGTATCAGGTACCTTAACAGGCGTTCATCTTTGCTACTTGCTAATGCTAAGATTGTCGATGGGCATTAAACGGGTGCATGTGTCTATGTATGTATATATATATATATATATATATATATATATATATATATATATATATATATATATATATATATATATATATATATATATATATATATATATATATATATATATATATATATATATATATATATATATATATATATATATATATATATATATATATATATATATATATATATATATATATACGTATATATATATACATATATATATACATATATATATATATATATGTATATATATATATATATATATATATATATATATATATATATATATATATATATATATATATATATATATATATATATATATATATATACGAGGCGCATCCAGACAGTAAGTTTCCCTACTTAAAAGAAAAAAAGAATTCGCAGTTTCAGGGACATATTTATTAGCAACAAGTACAGCAATATTTCAGCTATTTTTCAACATAGCCAACAGCAGAATTGAGACATTTGTATTGTGGGATCAACTTTTGTTTACCTCTGTCATAGAACTGTGCCGCCTCTGAATGGAACCAGCCTTCCTATCCCAGAACACCGTGCACATCCCTTTCCGTACCGACAGGGTCTTTTTGAATTTGGTATTGACATAAGATCCATTATGACACCAACGCATTGACAGTTGCTTGATTTCCGGGGTAAAGTGCGAAATCCAAGTCTCATGGCCCGTGACGATCCTGTCGAGGAACTCGTTGCCGTCATCGTGATACCGTTCCAGAAATGTCAGGGCTGCTCCTAAGCGTTTAATTTTGTGTTCGGGTGTCAGTTTTGGCTCATAGACCTTGCAGAGCTGACGATGAATTTCAATTGGTGCAATGCTTTGTGCATTCAAGATCACCGACCAAACCATATACGGGAGAACAAATTACAGCTTCCATTTCGGACCACTGTTTCCACGATACTGGCAGGAGTCGGGACCTGTCCAGTTGGCATATGATTGATCCGTCATAGATCTGCTACGCATGCTCAATTGACACGGCTAATTATGTTTACTTTAAAGGGGAAAACATTGGGAAGCTTACTTTCTGGATGCGCCTCGTGAATATATATATATATATATATATATATATATATATATATATATATATATATATATATATATATATATATATTATATATATATATATATATATATATATATATATATATATATATATATATATATATATATATATATATATATATATATATATATATATATATATATATATATATATATATATATATATATATATATATATATATATATACATATATATATATATATATATATATATATATATATATATATATATATATTGTATATATGTATATATGTACTATATTTATAGATATATATGTTCATAAACATATATAAATATTTATATGTGTATATGCATAATGCCAAGAATGTATATATATGTATATATATGATATAATATATATATATGTGTGTGCGTATATACATGTAAATGTTCATTTTTTATACCCTAATGTTTATACTCAGTTTATCAGAGAAGTATAAAGAATTAATCTATGTATATAAATTTCTGTATATATGTATATAGATAGATAGATAAATATACTAAATATTTTTTACATAGATAAATATTACTGAATTTTATAATATATACATATATATATATATATATATATATATATATATATATACATATATATATATATATATATATATATATATATATATATATATATAGGGCGCCTTGGAGTCGAAATGAGTCTAACAGGCTTTCTAGTGTTAAAAAACGAATCACTTTTTAAGGAATTTTTCATATAAGAATTCATTTAAGAATTTAGGGAATTCGTTAAAAAAGAGTTATTAATTTTGTTCTCCATATTACTTTGTTGGTCCATAAAATCAACCGAGGTCAGGATCAAGGTATTGGGTTATACCCAGTTCTTCATGTTTTAAAATACACTTCCTTTAAAACCCTAACGAGAAAAGAGCGAAAATATAATTTGGAACATCAATGCAGAAGTTTGCCAGACGAGAAAAATTTTGACTACTGGTATTACCTACCTATCTAAGCTTATCCAATAAAAAAAAATATATATATATATATATGGTTTAAATCCGGCCTCATATCAAAGCTGTAAGTAACAATGCTTTTCCCAAGTTTTAAAAATTTAACACCGACTAAAACCTTGACAGTGACACATGGAAACAGTTTAGAATTTTGCAAAAAGATGTTCAGAGCAACGGAAAACAAAATTTAGCGAGTTCAATTCCTTGTCGCCATCTATGTTCGCGAATGGGAATTATAAACTGAATCAAATATGAAAAATCAAACACAGTGAAAAAACAATAACTCCTGATACAGAAAATAAAACATGACAAAAAGATATTTTTATTTGTTTTCATAAAACTTTATATATTTATTTTTAAGAGATTTTTTAATATTTTTGGGGTATTTTTATATTTTTTTTATTTTAACTAGACTTAAGGACAGTTAAAAAGATAGCAATTGATTAAAAAAATAGCTGAAAGATACGATTTCCAAACAGTTGAAAGCACCATCATAAGTAGTACTGGGGAAAAGCTTTAATTCGAAAATAAGTAAAAATTAATCTACGAGAAGCATCCAGAATGTAAGTTTCCCGATGTTTTACCCTTTAAAGTAAACGTAATTAGCCGTGTCAGTTGCGCATGCGTAACATATCTATGACGTATCAATTATATGCCAGCTGGACAGGTCCCGACTCCTGACAGTAGCATGGTAACAGTGGTCAGAAATGGAAACTCTAATTCCTTATCCCGCCGCCTGCAAGGTTCGGTCGGTGATCTTGGATGCACAAAGCATTGCGCCAATTCAAATTCATCGTCAGCTGTGCCAGGTCTATGAGCCGAAATTGATACCCGAACACAAAATTCAACGCTTAGGAATAGCACTGACATGTTTGCTACGGTATCACGATGACAGCGACGAGTGCCTCAACAGGATCATCACTGGCAATGAGATTTGGATTTCGCACTTTACCCCGGAAACCAAGCAACTGTCAATGCATAGGCGTCATAGTGGATCTTATGTCAGAACCAAATTCAAAAAGGCGCTGTCTGTAGGGAAAGGAATGTGTACGGTGTTCTGGAACAAGAAGGCTGGTTCCATTCACAGGCGGCAGAGTTCTACGACAGAGGGATACAAAAGTTGATCCCAAAATACGACAAGTATCTCAATTCTGCTGGTGGTTATGGTGAAAAATAGCTGAAACATTGCTGTACTTAGTGCCAATAAATATGTCCCTGAAAGTGGGAGTTCTTTCTTCTTTTAAGTAGGAAAACTTACTTTCTGGATACACCTCGTATAATAAAATTTAGCGAGTGTTAAAAAATAGAAAAATATAACAGAAAAACCAAGAAAACGGTTATTCCTTGATCTCTCTTATCTGTACAATAGAACAATATTTTAGCTTATCCTTTGACAGTTGGATCGTAAGTAGAATGCTGTGAAGTACAGGATTCAAAATAAAATTCTACTTTAGAAAAGACGTAAAGAGGGGAGCTTGAATTCAAGAAGAATAGACTTGATTTGAATTCTCTATCAATTGCATCAATCCCCACGTACCAAAGAGCAGAACACAACTTTAGGATGCAACGTTGAACAACTTAAAAACACTTAAGATGGGTCTGTACCTGTCATATTTGATTTCTCTCGCTCAATGGTAACCTCTGGAAAAATAAAATTCCCTCTGCCCGCACCATTTATAGAATTCTTTAGAAAAACTATTTCACAGAATAGAACCGTAAATTCCTTAGTATGCTGTTTTCTTCTTTTAATTAATTTATGCTTATTAAATGTTAAAAAAGAGTATACCAACATTTCTCCCATATAATTTAAAACTAATTATATTTTTCTAGGTTCTTTAAAAGGGAAATATACCATCCTAGAAAATTTGATGCTCTATCACATGGTATAAATTTTCTAAAGAAGTCTTTAGATGCGAGTAAGGCAGAGGGAGAAGGAAATCTTTCCCAATTTTCAAAAAATCCGAGTAAAATATATTTTTGAAAGAAATTTTTATAAACGTTTATACACGCGCAAATAAGAAAATTTAGCAGACATAAATTAAAAAATAAAATGAATTTGCTGTTTTATCCTGCGGTATAATTTTTTTAACTCTAAAATGTGGGTTTTCTAGAGGGAATTTTAGCCCAGGCTTCTTTCCCAGGCAACGTTGGGTATAATCAGCTATTGTATATATATATATATATATATATATATATATATATATATATATATATATATATATATATATATATATATATCAGTCATTTTTAAACCCTCAGGAAGTACTGTTTGTAATATTGTTTTTATTTACAATTTATTTTTAGTTTGATCACTCCAAAAACTTTAGACGTACATTTTTCAAAATTAGATTTTGTCAAATCGATTTATCTTATATTAATTTTTAGGCATTTTTAAAAAATTATTAGGCTTTTTAAAAAATTTTAGGCATTTTAAAAAAATAAATTTCTGGCCAAACGCCTTCCGATTGGTTAGGGCGCTGATTGTCAGTAACGGAGATCATGGGTTCGAATCCCACTCTGGCATGGATGTTCGTAACCGTTCGGAATCGACTTTAAGCAGTAGGTCCCGGTCTCATTAACCCTCGTGTGCAAAACAATAGACCGTAGCACTCCAAACCAAACCAAACCTAGAAGGAATTTTATTTTCACCATAAGTTAACATGAGTGAGAGGAATATAATATGATAGGTTCAGACTCATTTTAAGATATTTAACAGAAACAATTCCACAAATAGGAGATCCGTAGGACATTATGGATCTAATACACACTGGTGTGTAAAACTTAAGTAACAGGTGGTTTTTTGCCATAACTCCACGAGAAATCATCTGAGAGTCATGAAATTCAGAAATGAGGAAGAGTATTATGTAAAGGATGACGAAAGCATCAGCGCTGAAAATGGAATACAATGCATACGGTTTGGAATCAAACAAAAACAAACTGTATTGAACGCATAGTATCATGATTCATAATTGTCTATCCAAGAAAAAGAACAGCAAGCAGATGTTCCTTAACATGGGATATTCTCTCCCATAACTGCAATGGTGGCTTCGTACCGTTTCCACATACTCAGAACCAGCTGGTCCTACATTTCTTGCGGTAGGAGTGCCCATTCCGCAATCGGCATTTGTTTGAGTTGTTGGGTGTTCTCCGGAATATGTAAACGTGCTGCAGTGCGTCTCCCCAAAGCATCCCACACATGTTCGATGGGATTTAAATCAGGGGAGTATGCTGGCCAATCCTTTCGGGTGATATCTTCACTTTCCAGTAGCTCCTCAACAGAAATCGCCTGTGACATGTGTCGACCGAAGTATGGTAGCACCATAATTTCATTAAATGTGTAACAATTCAAGATGTCAAAATAATCCGTGCTACCATACTGTAGTCGAAATATGTCACAGGAGACATCCGCGTTATAATGACGTCAAAAGTTATGACACAGGGATGGAAATTTATAATGTCAAATTCTCATCTTTCAAGACTTCTGACTTCATTCTGAAGCGGACGTCGCCTGTGACAAATCTCGACCTCAAACAACTTAATGTTGTCTTTGACAGAACATTGAGACATTATTGTCAATGAAATGAAGTCCTTATGTCACGAGCTTGGCTGTTTTTGTTTTCCCGTCGGTGGCAACGCGAAATGAGTTGAGAAAGAAAATAAAGTTGTTGTTGCTCATGTCGAAGTGTAGTCTGTGGTCGAATGTTTCATTCCTTTTGAATACTGATTTGCTCTCCCAAAAGACTATTTTTTTAGAATAGAACACCTTACACAGCCAGAGGTTAAAATCCTTATGACACGTCAGCCTGTACAAGTTGAAATAACAACGATTAATTTTACTTACAATTCCTTTTCCCGATGAAAAATGCAGGAATTTCTCGGGTAATACCGAAAAATTTTCAATCGATGTACAGAGGAACTCGCTTAAGAAGTTACCTCTTAAGAAGTTCTATTTCTGTGAATCCAATTTTAATCCTATATCTATAATAGTAAATTTCGACTTTTAAGAAGTTTTAATTTTAAACATTTCCCTGCTTAGGAAGTTTTGTTTATTCCAAACCTCCATTTCCATTTCATTCCCGAGGCTTTATTAATTCTTTATCGAACATATATACAAAAACTATAATTGTGAAAAAATTGAAGGGTAATTGAGAAAAGCAATATTCAGTACAATAACAATTGTTATAAATTAGGATTTTTGTCATTCTGCTTGTAACTACAATCTTGTATAAGAAAATTTCATTTGGACTAATCACAAAACATTACAGACGGAGATGAAAACTGGGAATTATATAAGTAATCAAGCACGAATTCTTAGAAGTAAAAAAATGATAAGGTAAATTAATATATTGATATTATTTCTAGTTTTCTTTCTATTTCTGTACCTGGTTATCCTATTAATGTTAAAATTATTTGAGATATTTTCAGTTGAGGATAATACTTTGGATGTTTTGGAAAATAACATTGTAGATTAAATTAAAATGGGCTATCTATGGTTATTGATTAAATTGAAATGGGCTATAAATGGTTTTAACTATAAAATAACACTAAATATTTATGAAAACACATTTAGAAATGAAAAAAGAAAATACTACTAGATTAAAGCTATTCTCATAATTTTTTTCCAGTTATATTGTTTAAGGAACTTTTCCGTTTAACAAGAATTTAATCTACCATTCCTTGGTATAACAAAGGGTTGCATCAGTAAACGACCTCGCTGCTATCAGTGAGATGCCGAGAAAGGCAAAGAGTTTCCAGCATTCTATTTTGCTCCAATCATAGCCGAACATGACAGTTTTTTCACCCTCAACCCTCTGATTGAAGAAGGAATTTCGCCGGGCTTGTTTGTCCCCTCAGCGCAAGTAACAGGAGATCATGGCAAAGGAGGGACACCAAAAAAGAATCAACTGATTGTACAAGTTTTAGTGGTTCCTGTACGCCATCTTCCCCGACTCCATGACACTAGCCTTGCAGAAATAATCAAGAACATTACGTAAACTGACTATAACATTATGTAGATTGGATTGATAAAATATTACAAATAGATTTGTAATGATATTTTAAATTGTAAAATGAGCCTTAGTAGCTCAGTCGCAAAGGCAACGATTTTGTTACCGGAGGTTTCAGGGCTCGAGCCAACCGAAGATCCATCGTATTCCTTAATGATGACTGGGGCACTTAAAATAGATTCATGGTCACAATGTTCTCCAAGTTCTCAAACGATACCTCTGGAGTTTTCAGACCAAGCCTAGGGGTTTTCTGCTTGATCCTGTTTCTAATTTACGAGGACCAACATGAGCTAAGATGTTCTTTCATCCTAGCTGTGCTCGTCAAACGAAAGACGCACCCTTTAGCCGTAATTCGTGTGGCCTCTGACCAACGTTCTAGGTTGAACACTTGTTCTAACGGCACTAATGACACTTGTTCGGACATGTGCCATTAACAACAACAGAAAGTTGTAAAATAAATTGTCATCAGTGGTAAGCCTGCTCTCATTTATATCTTCCTGTGTCTACTTTGAGTTATTTCATTTTCTCGACAGTTCTGGTTCATTGCTTCGCATGTGCTATTTTGCACGATTGCGTTTTTATTCTTTTATTAACCTCTCCACACAATACGGCTTAAAACTTGAAAAACTTCTTAGATGGGTTCCATTGTATTTTAGTTCAAGTCAAACCTTTAACTGGTTCAAAATTTTTCGCTAGCACTTAAGAAATCCTTGCATTCATTCATCAGGAAAACCAATCATGAACTAAATCCATTTCTTGTTCAATGCGTATAAGTTTACATGTGATAAAACCTTAAATCACATCCTTCTCAAGTAATTTGTTATGAGACATAAGTAATATTTCTTCCAAGATACTTTGACGCATTCGCCAAACTATTTGAATTAGGTCATGGAGAATGTCATTTGTGGACCTCTAATTAGCAAATGCTTCCTAAACCGAAGAAGAGGACCACTGATGATGCTTATAAAACTACGAAAAAAAAGAAACCGTTTACAGCCATCCTCTCATGAAAATTCATTAATACAATACGTTTTCCCAATTTCCTCCCCAAACTTAAAATGCAAATCAGGCTCGATTTCAATCAGTTTCATTGTGATTAAAAAAGGCTCTGCAGTTTTCGAACGTATGCTTTTTCTTTAATTTCTTCCTAAAGGCAAGATGAGCACTCGAGATCGAAATTTCCTTTTTTCCCCCCGCAAAACACTTCGGGTGAATTCGATTCTGGTCGAGCAATCACCAAGGGGTCATTAAAGTAACGTTTCAGGTTTTGATTAAAATGTTCGTTCTTTCTTAAAACCGAAGAAGTCTTAAAACAGAAGGGTCTTTCTAATGACGGTAGTGAGAAATTATAACCCAAATATTCCGAGAATATTTATTCCTATGGAAATAGTCTTGGGTTTCCATCGGAGGCAAAACGTGATAGGAAGTTCTGGAAGCGCCGCTTCCGTAGTTATCTAACAAATTTTGAATTTTTTACATATTTGTATTTTTTTATCTTGTTTAGTTATTCTAAAATGTCCATCATTCCTATCTCTCCATAGCACCTTCAACTCCAACTCCCCGTCCTTATCCTGTTGAAATGGCCGAAAAGTTAGGGTGTTGATCTTCTATACCGGAATTCGTGATTTCGAGCCCCACTGTAGCATGGTTGTTCGCAGACGTTCGAAATCGATTTTTAGCAGTAGGTTTTGGTCTCATTAGCCCTCCTGTTGCAAAAAAAATCATTCTTTAATGTTCATCATTCCTATCTCTCCATAGCACCTTCAACTCCAACTCCCAGTCCTTATCCTGTTGAAATGGCCGAAAAGTTAGGGTGTTGATCTTCGGTAAGGAGTTCGTCGTTTAGAACCCCACTGTAGCATGGTTGTTCGCAGACGTTCGAAAACGACTTTTAGCAGTAGGTCTTGATCTCATTAGCCGTCGTGTTACAAAAAAAAAAAATATCGTTGTCCTCTAAACCAAACCAGTTGAAAAAACACACTACATTCCATCTGTCAAGCATTCCTCTTTCCCTGATTACAATTCGCACTCTACATATCGAGAAATTGCAATAGGACGGATATTAACGTCTCCGTTCATAACAAAAGAGTAATTAGCCGTCCAACTCATACACTGCGAAGAAAAGAAATTCGACACGATGTTGGGTATAAACTGAGATCTCGATCCATTGGTTTGGTTTCGTTTGGAGAGCTACGGTCTACTGTTTTGCACACGAGGGCTAATGAGACCGGGACCTACAGCTTAAAGCCCATTCCGAACGGCTACGAACATCCATGCCATAGTGGGATTCAAACTCACGAACTCCGGTACCGAAGATCAGAGCCCTAAACAATCGGCCAGCTTTCGGCCTCGATCCATTGGTCGGTTTGTAGTGCTACGGTCTACTGTTACTATATATTTTCTTACACGAGGGTTATTTAGATCGGAACCCAATGCTTAAAGTGGATTACGATCATCTACGAGCATCCATGTCGAGAGTTGGACTCGAATCCACAAACTCCGGTACCGAAGAGCAGCTCCCTACCCATTCGGTTTTCACTGTGTCAGTAAAAATTACTAGCAAATTATAATTTTAGAGCTAACTAAATATCCATGCACAATCTTGTGCAGAAGGCCTTAAATAATTAGACGTCTAAACAATTTTGAGTAAAAATATAAATGCTTGAAAAGTTATAAAGACTTTTAAAAGCTTTCAAAATAAATTTTAATTTTAATCAAATGAGATATTCATACAGATTTTTTACTAAGTATTCTTTAAAACTGGATCATAAAATTTATAACAAAATATGGAAAATACGAAAACTTTTGAATGCAAGAAAAAAATTTAAGATATAATTTCAAATAAGATTGCATATTACAACATAATATACCTCAACGTTGAGTAAAAATGCGATACCAAAGACAAAATTTTTATAGAAAAAAAATTATTTTCATTTTATTGTACCTAGAACCCGAATGTAATTTACTGGGATGTGGTATTAAATATAATAGAACTGCAAAACAAAAAGAACATTAAATGCGTCATTAGGAAAGCAGTTATTTTTTGGCATTTATATAAACTAATAATGTATTAGCATTTGACATTCTTAATGTAATTCATAAACTTATGACCTCATCTCATACAGATGCTTAGAACAGTCTGGAATATGAAGAACTGAGGAAATAGAATTTCCAATACCTCTAAATGGAAAGGCTTTATAAACCTTAATTTATTCTTTTAGTTGATAGTTTAAAGATTCCAGAATTACATTAATTTCTTCCAACAAAAGAAATGGAATTATTGATCGAGTTGGTGATTTGAAAAGTTTTTGCTCATAAATCGCAGAGATTGCAAAATTGCTTTGGAGGAAAAAATATTCTGACAAAGTGGCGCCATCTGTTTAATCCGATCGTAATTACCATTTTCATTTACCGTTCAGGCTCAACTTAATCTTGTGAAAAATGATAGAATGTTCTTATTAATAAAAAAAAGTGCACCGTAAAGAAGGAAATTTACTTGCAGTCTCTGACGAACTATAAATTTAATAATAAATAATAATTAATTCAATAAATATATTTCTCTTTATTTTCCTTTTAATAACGGGCAGCGTCAAAATTTATTATTTTAATATCGCAGTAGATTCTCTTTAATGTAATCAGTTTGGAGGTTTTCAGTTCTTGAGTTTATTAAGCACCTTAGCGTAATGAGCACCAGAAATAAATTATTAAGCTAAGATGTTTCAATAAAGACGGTGCAAAGATAAATATGAAGCCTTACTAATAAAAATACTTATTTTACAAAAGTTGCTTTTTTTAAGAGTACTTTTTTACTGCACAAAAATTTACAGCTGTCAAAATTTAGAAGGCTGCATCTTTTTTCTTTTGTTTATTTGTTTTTACTTATTTTTAGATCACATGGATTTATGTAACTCTAATTTGAATTTCAACTTCTATAATAAATGTACATAAAATTATTTTTAATATCGGGTCATTTAAGTTAATAAATATGTAATCAAGGGTTATAAATATAAATTATTCGAGATCCTGTTAAGATTTTTCAGTAAAATGATGTACTGCTAAATCTAGAAACTTACCCACAAAAAAATACTTAATTAAAGATATTTTATTTGTATAATCCTTTTAAAAAAATGGAAGTGCATTACTAGATGTTAAAACTTCCTAAATATAAATTTCAACACTGTATGAGTAAACGTTTTTGAGTTATAAACTGCAGCATTAACATCCGTTTTATTTCAGTTTTTCATTATATGGTACACATTGAAATCAAAAAGGGAGGTGCACAACTAAAGGCTATAACAGCTCTAAATACAAAATTTCAAGATGAATACAAAATTTAAGATGATTTCAAGCATATATATGTTACGGACAAAGCCCGAAGTTCGGCCAGCTCCCGAATTATACTGTTAAATAGCGAAATAGCCAATATCGCCTCACAATGACCGGCTAATGTCCGATCTTTCCTTGATTCGGTGTTTGGCCAGCCAATTCGGGAACTGACATCAGGCGATTGGCCAAAGTCAGAAGAAAAAGATCATGAGCAAATTTTGCGTGTTTTTATACCGTATTGCTAATGATAATCACATTATAGCTGCCACATAGGAGTTTTCTGACGAATCCGCCCCTCTTAGGCGCGTAGGATCGTCCATTGGAACGAAGGCCAAGAAAGTACGGTGGCCCTAGGTGAGCTGTAGTCTGAAGAGAGAAGTTTTAGTGAGTAAAGATCTCACAGTACCAGAAACCTCTTGGTCTCTTATGAAAATTTCCTCTCCCTTGAAGAAAACAAACAAAATCTACTGAATTAGTTTATTACAGAAAATTATCTGTATTATCACTTGTTACAACAAGATGAACTTTTATGACATTTCGAATTGTACAGAAGTTTGATATTTTTACATCTGCAGCGATTTGTTGAGCACTTGGTAGTGCAGCTGCATCGAGTGTAGCCTTGGCAGCCGGTCAGCGATTGTGAAGAGACAATAATGATTTTTCCTCTGTGCCCACGGATGCCAATGTAAGTAGTTTCTCTTGCAAAATGGAAAACTCCCTTCTGGAGTACAGTTGTTTGAGAACACCATGTGATGTTCCTAGCTTGTAGAAAGCGCCCTCGATGTTCATGACAACTGTAAGGACGCTTCGTGGATCACCGCGACGTCTGTCAACATCTGGTAAGCGTATGAGTACATAATCTCCAGTCTTGCTTCAGCACATCGAACATTGGCCAGGGACTTTCGGACAATTCGGGAAGTGGCCGGCGAAAGTCGCATATACGATATTCATTTCCAGTACATCGTACATTGGCCAAAAGCCCCAGACAATCTGAGATTTGGACGGCCAATTCGGGAACTGGCCGAACTTCGGGCTTTGGCCGTAACATATATATACACATATATGTGTAGAGGTGTTTGGCGACTAAATTTTGTTATCAAATGTAGCAATTTGTTAAATTATTCGTGACATTAGTTTTACTTATTCTACGTTATTTACTTCCTTTAAACATTCTCGTTACAGAATGCAAGTAAACATAAAAATGACATAGCCATTAATATGTGTGTGTGCGTATCAGCGTGCGCTTGTTTACATGAGTGTAGATCGACAGATAGTCAGCTTGTGTGTTTCCAAGACATTAACCCCCTAACTGATGCGGGCGTATATATATATATATATATATATATATATATATATATATATATATATATATATATATATATATATATATATATATATATATATATATATATATATATATATATATATATATATATATATATATATATATATATCTTGCGCAGTCAATGTTTTAACTGTTTTGGGCTTCTGAATACTTTCCTGGTTGTCATTAAGTACACTCACTTATATAACTTTTAACATATACAAGGTATACACATACGCATTACGGGACAATTAATGCATTCCAGAGGAAAGGGTATATATATATATATATATATATATATATATATATATATATATATGCCTGTTGCACTTGAGAGGTTAATATTGCTTGCATTAGTGACAAGGGTCAAGTTTTATCGGTAAGGATTTGATAAAAATGGCATGTATAGAAAGACATACTAAAAGCAAGCATAAACGCTATTTTTTTCCTTTTATTTTTCAAAATATTCTGTATTTTTTCTGTTTCTTTCTATTTATAGGACGTCTCGTCTTTAAGTTCCGATAGAAGCTTCCGTTTTTCTTCCAGGATGTCAACCATACTCGGCACTGCCATCTTCTCATAACATTTCATGTAGTCAATAGACTCTTTGTGGGGATTGATGGCAAAGGTGAGAAATTTTTCGATTTCTTCTTCGTCTAACTTGTCGGCTATTTATAAAATAAACAGAAAATTAGTGTCACAATACAGAATGTTTAACGCAGAGGTTTAACACGATTTTCTTTCTACACTATGTTTCAATACTCTAACCACCATAACTGCTTTTCAAAGAGGTTTGGTCTGATATAACAAGAAGGTAACATAGTCTGCAAAGGCAACGCTCTCGTAACTGAAAGGTTGCTGGTTCGGAAGCCGAGCCAGCCTGAGATCCACAGTGTTCGTTAAAGGTGACTGGTGCACGTAAAATAGGTTAGTGGTCACAATGTCCTCCATGCTCTCAATTAATACCTCTGGGGTTGGCAGGCCAAGTCTGTGGGTGTTTTGCTTGGTCCCTGCTTCAAAATTACGAGGACCTACTTTAGCGAAGTCGTTCTTTCACCTTAATGGTGCTCATTAAAATAAAAAGGAGCACCCCTTGGCCTTAATACGAGAGCCTGCAGGCTCAATCGTGCTTGGTTTATGCAAATGGCATGAGAAACAACAACAACATTTGCAAATTGTAACTATGATTAGTGTAAACAATTGGCTCCCAATAGGAGCACAATTGCTTTAGTAGCAAAGAATAAAGACAAGGTAAGAAGAGAAGTCTTCGTTACAGATAATATAAACGCATAGATGCTAAAGCCGTACTTGGACAGCCTTGTTAGGAAAAATAATTTTAGAGGTTTAGATTTTGCTTCTTCAATCTTCTATTAAGCTTTGTTTCACTTTTGTTTTTTAAATACTTGGATTGAATATTTTGAAAGCCAGTTTTGTAGGTTTCAGGCATGGATTATTAATACATTTTTCTTGTAGATATATTTTTTTTTGTAATGTGGCTGGCAATACAGTCACATTCACCTTTATGCCAATACATGGCTGCGAAGCTTTTACTTATTTCGCTAGCATTACACGAGGACCAGGTGTAGCTTAAGGAATGCTACGGACTTTAGTAACATTGCTACCACTGGGTACCTCATAATTTAGAAAGAAGTACGAAGCAGAATACCCCCAGGCTTAGCCTGCCACACCTAGAGGTATCGTTTGAGAACTTGGAGGATATTGTGACGAACATATTTTAAGTGCCCCAGTCACCTTTAATGAACACGGCGGATCTTAGGCCGACTTCAGCCCGAACCCGCAACCTTTTAGTTACGAGATCGCTACCTTTGCCAACTGAGCTTCATTTTTGTAGATTTTATATAACATAAGTTTGCATAAACACATTTAAATTGTTTCTTCATTATGCTTTGAATTTAAAAAAAAAATTTTAATTTCTTCTAACAATATTGTAATTCTAAAATCCTTATATTGTAGTATATATTTTGCCTGAAATATAAATAGACTAATGTCAGATAATGAACTCCCTAGTGAGTTCTAAGAATTCTCAGGGAGTATGTAGAAAAAGTAAGTGTTGAGGATCAAATGTTATCTCTTGGAATCACTAGAAAACCAATAGCCACATCTATAAGAACTATCGTCTTTAGGTTATCCAACTTTTTTGTTGCTGAATGAAAAACATCCTCAAAAATAATACACAGAAATTTACAAGAAACAGACTCTTAGAAGCGGAATTTAGCAATGAGAGATTAATGATAATAAAAATTGTACTAAACATTGAATAAATAGTTTCGTTACACTAAGCTCTACTTTGTTGTCGATGCTTGCTAAAATCTTTTCTAACTATAATGGGACTAATACATCGTTATTATTGTTACCTCTTATAAAGATTATTTTAAATTTGTCCATGGTCTTCAATATGCTGTGTTATAATATGGCTTACCTAGTGTAAACCGTATTGTAATACTACATACAGAGAACTATTGAATCATTTGCTATTAAAAATGTAACCTTTTATTCACAAAATTGTTGGAAATTAATCACGTAAACGTATGGGAAATTCAAATCACGCTCTGATCAAAATTGCATTTAACGCAACGACAGACATAAAAAGTTCTTTCCCTCCCCAAAAGTTAATAAAATTTGCAGCAGAAGTTCTAGAAGAAACACAGGAAAAGAACTTTTGACTAATTGGAATTTATGTTTAATTTTGTTTATTTTCGTTTTTATCGTTAAGGTTGAGTGTGAAGATAAATATGGGGAGAAGTATTTTAAATGAGAAAGGTTTTTACTTTAAATTCCAAGAGAAGTTTAAAATTAAATTGTCCTTCAGATCTTTAGGAATGGTTGAGTAAAGTTGAATTAAAATTAATTTACAGTTTTGTTTTTCAGTTTCGCATGTCAAAGATGAAACTTTTAGGATATCAAGTGGCTAAATTACAGACAGCAAACGTTTTACTCTAAATATAAAACTGAGTAATAAACGTTTGTCTAGGATTTTTATTTTAAACTTTCATTCCCTTTACAGCGCTTTCATCAACTATGTTGAAAAAATTGATACAATACAGAGGCTGTTCACACATTTTTTAGACGATGTATATTGTAGTCACAAAACTAAATTACATAAAATTCTTGTGTTTGAAATGTTCTATTTGATAGCCCTTATTCTGAACTGTCTTGCGACACCGTAATTTCTAGGATAATAATACCTTTTGAAGTGTCAGAAGAGGTATTCTATCCCATTCTTCCTGAACAGCTTTCCAGAGTCCTGTGAGGGTTGTGAGACGACGTTTGGATAATGCAGATTTTAAAAGTCCGAAAGCACAAAAATCTGTAGGTGATACTTTGGAGATTTAGTAGGGATATCAGTGAAGGGTATGACCTTGATACTGGTTTTTTGTTCCGTTTCTTTTAAGAAATTTACAGCGAATTTTGATGTGCGATTGCTAGCTTTGTCTTGATGGGGTTTCACATATTGATGGCACTGCGAGTAAAACGATGATATTTCATTCAGAAAAGTTGGAGATAAAATATGTTCCTGATAGTATTTGGAGTTAATCTTGACATTTTTTTCAACTCTCTTTATTTTTAACTTCTCATTATATGAAAAAACAGCAACAATCAGGAATCCCTTAGAAAAACTTTCTTTCTTTGAACCATGTACTTAAATTGTTTTCTCCCCTTTTATGATAATAAATGGCTTTTTTTTGTTGTATTCATTTAAATACACCCATGATTCATCTATTGGGACAATATTTTCTCTTTTTCTTTGGATAAATGTTTTTCATACAGAATTCTGTAGCATGCCCTGCGTTCAACGGTATGCTTTAGAGAAAGACGATGCACATTGCGTTTTTCGCTTTCTTAAGATTTAAATCAACGTTTATCATTTTGTTTCCAGTGGACACCAGAGCATTATAATGATTTTGCAACTGTCCTTTGACTAGAGGGATTTTCTTTTAACATTAAACAACGTACCTTTGCAATAGTCGAAGATGTTCGTTTTTTCTTTGGGTACTTGTTTAGAATTTTTGTCCCACTTGAGGCCCCAATTTGACGTTTTTTTTTCTTTCTTTTTGACGATATTACCTATCGACGCTTTAGATATCACAAAACCATGACACTCATATCGTTTTTGGATAACAAAATATGAATACTTCTCTTCGAAAAGAGGATAAATGCAGCCTTCAAGCCACTGATTCGTTAAAAACGCCATTTTGAATAAAAACAAACCTCTCAAGCCGCAGATGGTAATTTTGACTTTTAGAAACATAAAAAAAATTGCAGTTATTTTTCAACAAACAATTTTTTAATACCGTTAACCAAACTAGTCTAAAACATGAGCGAATAGCCTCTGTATAGTACTACTGTACTAAATAACATAATATATATGGATATAATAATATGGATATCATAGTACTGGTCATAAACTCAATAATTATCTAACAGAAGAACTGAAAAATATAATTGGAAATGAATACCTTAATATATTCCTTAATGATAACCTTCATTTCAAACACATTTTACCCCTGAATACGGTCAATCTATGTAATAAAGAGTGTCTGATGGTATGTTTTTCAACTTCGTCTGCAGTTTTGTTCCGATTTCGAAGAAATTTTGCACACTACGACGAGTTTCCTTCGAGGAGAGGAAGCTTCATTGTCAAACTAAATTTTCCTGTGATTTAATTACCCGAGATATTAATTAAAACATCCAGAACGCTAATTTTTCCCCCTTTGAACTGTATTTTCCAGCGAGGCTCAAGGAAACGGCATGCGAAAAGACGTTTGCAAAGAATTTTGTATATTTTAAAATTTTCATTTGTTCGTTCAAGAAGGAGACAGAATAGTATAGCTCGATTATTTTTCTGTCACACGGTATAACATTTTTATGAAGAAACGGTGATTTTTATTGCTTTTTATTGGTTTGATTAATTAACTTTTATTTGGGGAAAGTTTATTTTAAAATATTTCTACGATGAATATTTTTAAATTGTTCCATACACTTTTGTAATTCGTCTATTCCGTACGTTTTAGCATCGTTAAGAAGTCTAGAATTCCTCTCTAAAACTGTGTAATTATATATATATATATATATATATATATATATATATATATATACACATATATATATATATATATATATATATACACATATATATATATATACATAGTTTTTTCCTACGATTTTTTTATTAAAGAAAACTTAAAATTTGACTTTTTTTAACTCTGCAGTCCATAACAAATAGATTTAAGATATTCAACAATACATATTCAGCAGAAATGACTCGGGTATGGAAAGGTAAGCATAAAAACTTGTCTAAAAGTTGTTTATGGTAATTTTTTTCCTTTCTTCTAAACTGAGATGAACACTAAATAATCACTGAATCTACAAAACACCTTCACTATTTTATATTTTCCAATTTTTGAATGATAAAATCTTAAGCAATACCGTGTTCTGTCAGTAGGTTTCTCATGTATTCCGGATTGAGGGAACCAGTTCTTTTGGTATCTAAAAATTCGAAGGCCTCCAACAGCACTTCCTTAGGAGATGGCTTCCACCTACGTTAGAAAAAACAGTGTCATATTTCCAAGTATATACGAATAACGATGATCAAATTTAATTAGATTAATTTTAGAAAAGTGTTTAGGAAATTCCTAATACTTTCAAGAAATTCCAATTAGTAGATTTAATAAGCAAAATAAAAATTTTTTAATTTCCAATATATTGTCTGCATCATATGACAAATTTAGATTCAGAATAGTATGAAGCTAAAACATCCACAAAATCATCAGTTACAGAACTTTTCAAACTCAAATTGTAGCTTAGATCTAGGTCATATTGAAACCAAAATTAATTTCACTTTCCTTCTTAACAATTCATTGTTTATGCCAATTTATTTCAAAAACCAAATTATTTAGTTATTCATACCTGTAGTGTATTAACCCATTGTGTGCGGGTACATTTCGAAGCGGAATTGTACCGGGAGCTGGCGTTTTGTACGTAAATTTAGTTATTCTGTTAAATCTCAATAGATCAAAAATTATTTTATTTTTTGACCAGCTTTTCGTATTTTATATTGAAATACATAAACAAATATATAGATATATAAATAAACAAATGTATATATATAATATACAAATATACATATATATAATATCATCTTCGCAAGGATAAATAAAAAGTTAATTTTAAATCTAAATTGATATTTTTAATCAACCTTTCCGTTCTGTGGTTCCGCATCGACTGATGTAAAAACTAGTTTTTATTTGTTTAAATTGTTCCATAATCTATGTAGTAGACAAGAACATTCGGCTTCATTTTCCTGTATATACCGTTATTTTTGTACCCACAAACAAACCATGTTGTTACACTAACCCATACTAGTACCTGACCCGCATTCAAGTATCAATTATCAGAAAATGTACTAGTATGTGACCCGCTCTCAAGCATCAATCGTCAGAAAACGTACTAGTACGTGTCCCGCATACATTGTGTTAACGTATTTCTATTATAATGACTAATATAAATTGCCATCGTTGTGAAAATGAGGTTAGACTTTGATGTACAGTCATTTGCACCATTGGTGATCTTTCTGTAGCGCTTTGTTTGGAATTACATTGCTGCCAGTTTTCAATCTACTGCTATCTGTCCTTTGTGTGATTCAGCATTTACTACGTTTCTGCTTTCATCCAATTCCTATATCTTTTCTTCTTTTTCATTCCAAATCTTTAAAGGGTGTTATTGACAAATACCATCTCTATCTGATTCGCAGTACGGAGCTGCTGAATACACAACATGGCGAGTTAGTTAATAAAAGTTATCCTTAAGTTGTTCATTTTTATCAGTCAAGAAAAGCCTTCCATTAGATTTTTAATAAGAAAGTGGCCTTGTCAAAAAGAATGTGATATGCATACGGTGTGAATGTGAAACGAGAGTCAGAGTAGAATCCTACTTCTGAGAGATTTCGTTGGTATTTTTGTCTGCGATCATCACATTTGACTTTTTCTTTAAAACTCGGAGATAAAATCTTTTTATGGCAAAAATTATTGTATATCAGAGTTATATCAAAAATAATGCACTGCCGAAAATTGGAACAAAGCACATTCAAGTTATTGTATAGCGTGTAGACAGGTCTGTGCCAAGGGTAACTATCGTCTTTATCGCAAGATATCTACTTATTTCAGTACGCTTATCATACAATCTTATCTTAATTCGAGCAGTTGCAAGCTATTTTTAGACTAATTTTTAGACCTCATATCCTACTTTGTACCAAAGTTAAATCTTTAATTTTTGATTATGTTCTAAAAGATTCCAAGTAAAATTAAAAATATTTCTCCAAAATATAATCGCTATAAAAAATATTTTGTAATCAGATATATAATTTAACTTATTTTTAATTATAAAGTTAGAAGAAGTTTTAAATCTTTTGCTAATAAAAAAAATGTCATGAATTTTTTTCTCATATTAGGAAATTTTTAGCATTTTGCTACTTGATACTTATTTAACCATCATAATCTGCTCCTCTTGTTAGAAAACATATTAACATGTTTTTCAGTGTCCCTGCAACTTAGCGGAATGATGATAGACGCCAAATTTAAAAAAATAGACGGTTGAGTAATTAATAAAACATTTAATAGACTTCATAATACGGCTGCATACCAAAAATGAAAATAGCACAATTTTCATACGGAAAGAATGATAAAATGAAATCTCTACATACAAAGTCTCTCTCTGTAATAAACTACTCTCACTGTGCAGCCGGAATCTCTGTCGGATTATGCTCTGTGTATATAAGTTTTTCTGGGCGGAAAATAAGGTAGATCGAGCCGCTCCGGTTTCGGTTTACACATTCCAAGTACTTCCGATGATGGACAAGTTTCATGATGTTCACAAATGTCACTGGAAAGTCAAAACTGATGGCTTCTATAGTGTCAGCGGGTTTGCTTGTTGAGGAGTAAGGTTTGGTTTGGTTTGGAGCGCTACGGTCTACTTTTTGCAACACGAGGGCTAATGAGACCGGGACCTACTGCTTAAAGCCGATTCCGAACGGCTACGAACATCCATGCCACAGTGGGACTCGAACCCACGAACTCCGGTTCCGAAGGCCAGCACCCTAACCATTCGGCCATCGTTCGGCTGATGAGGAGTAAGACCTAGATATTCAGAATGTAAACATGTCTGACAGGGTGACCCAAATGTCTTGAACTTTGCGATCCTTTCAATGTCAAATTTTCAAGGTTCAATTTCTAAGATCTTAAAATCAGGAAATCTGAAACCGAGTGGCAGAGTATCTCACTGTTATAGCCCCATATACACCAGAATAGAGACTGTATTTGCAGCAGTGACCACGGTGGCTTGGTTTGATTTGTTTGGAAGCACTACTGTCTACTTTTTTGAAGGGAAAAATGCATGTAGAAAGGAAGGCTTCTTACCTTGGAAGCCTTGTACTATTAGAAAGCTACCCTATGCGTAATAAGTAGTAAAATCAGAAGGCCATCTCACTGCTTCTTTATGATTGAAATCTGACATTATCTAACGAAACGTTCTCCCGCATAGTTAAGTCTTTTTAGTCACCTTTTAGCTGCCCTGACAAACTGTCCAAACATTGTAGACAAATATTGTTCAATAATTTTTACCTAAAGAAGTAATAATTTATTTTAATCTCTAATCTTTGACAATATAATCACCCTATCCTTGCCATCTAGTGGCTAATTCTATCACACATTAAGTTTTCCAATAAGGGGTATTTTAAAATACATAATTATCAGTTTTGCACTTTTTCTCTTATAATTCTTCGTGAAATATTGAAATATTTTAAAGAAATATTGCACTGAGAGCATTAACTAGACCATCATGGAGTAACAGTTGTGAAAACGAATATTTTCTTTCCAGTATGCCCAGGACCGGAGCTAGTAGATGTGCATAGAGTACCTGCACACAAGCGTTCAAATTTCTAGGACAACCAGTGGAATAAATAACATCAAAATATGCCATCTGAAGCCATTTTTTTTAAAGAAGGGGGGATTTTACTGAAAATATTTAGCGATGAAATCTAGTTTTTTCTCTCTGCTTTTTTGTGGAAATGACTGCTGTCATAAACAGGGATTATTTTTAATGAATATTTCTTTACATATATTGTTATTTAAAAAGAGATTGATTCGCAATATATTAAATCATTTTATAAAAGGAATTCTTAACTAAAAAGGCTTCAAATGCGGCAATTAAAAGTCCTTTACTTTACCTGTCTTTGATCAAAATATCTGTCAAAACGGGGAGGAGAGTTTCCAATTTCACGAACATCTTAGAGTCGGGATTTCGAACCTGCAAAATAATCACATATGTCATATACTTTTTGCATGTATTCTGAAATCTAAAAACATTCAATAAGTTAAATAGTAATTCTTTTTCGTACACTTGCATTATGGTTACCTTAAACCTTGTTTTTGCCATGAAAAACAATGAATGCAAATAGCGTGTATATGTGTACGTGTGTGGTTCCAAGCCATGTTTTATATTAATCTATCATTCCATACACTGTCTTCCCTGTTTAGGCCGTACCATGACAGAATATGTAGAGTGATGGCTATCAGAATCGACCTTGAGTTCAGCTTGTAACCATTCAGAGTCTTATATCATTTAAATAATTAAACCCAATTCCATTTACCATGTAGCAAAATACAATCCGCAGTTCTCGAAACCTTAAGGATGATGAAAACTCGGAACTATATTATTTTTATTGTTATTATTATGTTGTCTAAGTACAGCTTAAGTCTAACAGAGATCTGTAGCATTAATAATCGTAAAAAAAGGAATTTTTTGTTACACAGATGTTTCGCTCTAAACCAAATTTTTTTGCTTTATAATACTTTCTTCTCTCTACC
>JAGEOH010000924.1:0-25000 GCA_032207245.1 Pardosa pseudoannulata | reverse complement strand
TATGGAAAATGCTAACCGGTTTATTTTGGTTCAGGTTGGCATGTGATAAAGCCTTTAATCAGTTAATTTTTTTTTTTTTTTTTTTTTTTTTTTTTTTTTTTTTTGGTAGTGAGGGACTATCAGACGAGAAATTCTTACATTCATCATCGGTTAAAGGAATCGTAATCTAAGTTCGTTGCTTATACTGGTTGGCGTCTGTTAAAGTCATCCTGTACACGTTGAGAAAGCAACAGATTCAGTTTATGATTCTCTATCGTGATGAAAAACTATCGTATATGGTTGCTTGAATCGCAAAACCAAACCTTTGGTATTACCTCCTAATCATGTTGGCGTACTTGAAATTGGCGATTAATATCTCATGAATTTATGGAATGACGTTTAATCACTGCGTTTTGTTTTATGCGTGTAGTTTACATATATTTATCGTACACGGTGAAAAGAGAAGAAAATATTAAAATATATGTGCTACAGATTTAGCCGTAAAAGGAATATAAGATTTAACAGATAAAAGCAAAGCTTCGGTTAGGTCAAAGAGATTAGTTTGGTCCAGAAAGTAATTAACATAAAAGGTTGAAATTAGGCTAGTATGAAAATCTCATGCGGAAACTGGCATTAAAGCAGATATTATTATACGGTAGCTCCAAACGTTTGCTCTTGTGATTCAAACATCTCGATAGATGATTTCCGGTCAAGAAAAAGAATCGTAAACTAGAGGCGTTGCTTTATCAACGCAGACATGGATAAGTAATAAGACATTTTCAATGAACTTGCGTCATAGCCTTGTAATCTTACTCAGTTTCCTAAAAACGTCAAATTTACTCAATTATCCCATTCATAGTATAATTCAAGTTATTCAGTTTCTCCCCAAATAAATAATTACAGAAATACATAACCATCAACTATTTAACCACGTGCCATCAATTTTGTCCAGAACTAAATCAAATAAAGCGATTTCACGCAGCAGGGCACATCTCAATTTATGACAATTCTGACTTTAGTTTCAAAAGGAAGGGAAGTTTATTGTTTGTCTATGGCTGTTGTAAACATGAAAATCAACGGAAAGAGCATTAAAGTAGTTCGTGAAGAACAAATTGCTCTATTTGAAGCCATTTATGAGATCTAGATGTATAAGAATGCCACTAAAGATGAATGCTTGTTGAAAATTGACTTTAGATAATTTTTATTACTTAAATAAGGAACTTCATATGAGGTTCAGAACAGCAAGAGGGTTAAATGTTCTACTCCTGAAGAGCAGTCAGACACGCACTAAATAGAAAACTGTTTTTAACAGGATTGAGGATGATTTAAAACAGGGATTTCCAATGACGCCCAGGTGGGTATTTGGGTTCGATGGAAGTTTAAAGACAGCCTATAGTATTCCAGGGGTTTTTTGGGTGTCCTCGTGAGAGAATCTTCGATATATTATTTTAGTTTAGTGTTACTGCAACAAATATTCGTGTAATATTTAAACTTGAAATCAGTGCTTTTTGCTACATTTTTACTTTCTCTATCACTATATTTAGCAAAAATTGAAACTCATCCTGAGAAATTTAACACAAAAAGTTCCACTTCTCTATGACAAAAATCTTGCACTCCTGTGTACACTTGTGTTTAAGAATAAAACATTTTTTCCGCTTGTGTCATCGAATTTACGTGCAAGTATTGACATCGTATTCGCTATGGCGTCCCCAATCAGGCCAGATTTTGCTGACGAGAATATTTTTACGTTGTGGCCTTTTGCGTTCATGCATCCCCATGATGCATAGTAAAGAAGAAATAACTTCATTACAGATTGTCAGAAATAGCCCGTTCGAAAAACAGAATGAGTCAGTTCATATTTCCCAACAGTTAGAGAGAAACAATATTCCGGTTTAAGAATACTTATACATTCGTATAAATATATTTGTGCGTGTGTATGTCTGTATGTGTGTATGTGTAATATATCAAAATTATTACTTCTAAATTAGATATCTAACTTCCTCCTTTTTCCCTTTCTAATTTTTAATACCTAATTTCCCAGTCTTAAATGTCAGATATCGCAGTGTTCTCCGGCTTAAATTCATTTTACCCGCCTCTCAAAACTAAATAAATGCTGGAATAAATGCTAATTTTCTGTCAACTGGCCACATTCATCAGCTGGACCAGGAAAATGGTTTTGCTTTTTCTAAAACTATTTTGATGTCTGTGTGGTTTTCTAGTTAAATTTAAGGATCATGATTCACTTACAGCTTTCCTTACCAAACATGGCCCATTCCCGGCCTATCTTAATTGGTTGCAGCTCTCCGAATCGGCTAGTCCTGATTGTGTTTGTGGTGGCTCAGGTGTGCTCGACCACTACCTATTTGACTGGTCCCTCACTAGAGATTGGTATTTCAAGAGCCCCAGACCAGGTGCCTGGGTTAATCAGCTAAATTGTAACAAAACCCTCTTATCCAAACTATGCAAACTGTTCGGTTGGCTAATGGAAAATTCGGAGAATCTGCAGGTCCCGTAACAAGGCTGAATCCGAATATGTAACTTCCACTGTACCGCACTATATTTATTTTCATTCAATTATCTTATGCTTTTTTTATTTATTATATTTCTAAGTGCTATTTTGCCGAACGGTAGCCAAATAGTTAGGGCACTGACCTTCGGAACTGAAGTTCATGGGTTCGAGTTCCACTGTGGCATGGGTGTTCGTAGCTGTTCGGAATCGACTTTTAAGTAGTAAATTCCAGTCCCATTAGCCCTCGTGTTGCAAAAAAGTAGACCGTAGTGGTCGCAAACCAACAAAGTGCTATTTTGCCTGTTTTGTATTTATATGTAATAATGTATTTATACGAGTTTGTTTGTAATATTTTTACTGTATTTATACTCAATTGTATATTAGGAGCTGATGTGGATTGTACACCTTGGGACACCTCTTAACCTTTGTTTAACGGTCTTAAACCTTTGTTTTAAGGTAAATGGCCGTCGTTGGTGCAGCCGATCAAGATTCATTCTTAACTCCCCAAACGTTTTGAACAATCCTTAGACTCTTGAGGGGGGAGGAATCCTACATTGCCAAAAGATTATTAAGTTTATACCATTCGATTTGGAGCCGTTGCCCTGAAAGGAGGGTCGCTTAGACTGTTGCGTTTTTAACCCCAATAAATATAAATATAAATTTATTGGGGCTAATAGACAAATGATGTGAAGATGGCAAATTAATTAGGATTTCTTTTTTCCAGTATGTCCGGGGGAACTAAATAATAAGGGCTAACCTTTTGTAATTGGTGAAAGATATGTTCACTTGATTATATATATATATATATATATATATATATATATATATATATATATATATATATATATATATATATATATATATATATATATATATATATATATATATGTGTGTGTGTGTGTGTGTGTGTGTGTGGTAGATGTCTGGGCTGCACTTTCAATGTAAAACACGGTTTAAAAAAATAAGAACTTCTTTGAATGTATAATAACGTATATTTATACAAAAGACTAAACAAAATTTATTAAAATTACTTACAAAATTAATCTAATCCTCTTAATAATATTTATCTAACAAATATTAATTTTCTTCAAACGCGTACATTATGAATAATATGTCTATTTTTCATCACTCCCGTCTGTCCATAATCCTATAGGCTCCAGATGCATATGCAGGAAAATCGGATTCGATTACATCATGGGAATTGAGAATGGGGGAGACAGACACACATATGTGTTTGGGGAGGACACATACATATTTGTGTGTGTGTGTGTGTGTACACAAAGTTGCGAATTTTTTATGAGTACCTCGATGGCGGAGTTTCCTTTTGCCTAATGATTACATAAGGTTTTTGAGGTTTCTCACAAAATTGGCGAGATCTGGGCTTGTTGACGACGTTCTTCGAGACTAATTTTTATCACCGATGTTGCTATGATTGTCAATTCGATCCCTATTTTGGTTTCTGGTATATTCTAGATTGTTTCATGCCCTAAACTATAAAAATAGTTCGAAATTTAGTTGCATTCAGAGAGTCATTCAAAGCAGATCTATGTAAAAAGATCAGCTTTCTAGTTGATGTGTGACTGATCGCCAAGTCTGTTGTATTGTAGTATATGTTCTTGTGTACCACAGTCCTATTTTGAACGAGAATTATTGCTGATTAGTAATACTTATTTGTATTACTGTTTAATTAAAAATTTCAATAAATTTCTGCTGTGTTTTGTCGCTACAAGTCCATTGAACGCAAACTCGTAAGTTTGCAACACTGGTGTCAGAAATGGGATAAAATGACCAAGATAAAAACCAGGGAAGAACTCGAAAAAAATTATAAAGAAAACTATTTTTAGCATTTGTTGACATGATATCTGGTCAAAGAGAAATGATAACCAGACAAGATCAAAGGAATGCGAACAAGACAAAATGAAAGCCGTACAAGATGAACTATAAAAGAAAATCGTGGACTACCATGAGGAGATGAAAAGAGAGATAATTGCAACCATGGAAGGCAGAGTAAATTTACTAGAGAATACAGAGTATAAAGTGAACTTAATGAAGAATAAAATGGAAGAAAAAAGTGAATTTATTAGAAAAATATAAGTAAAGACCAAAAAGAAGTAAGAGAAGATCAGACAGAAATAAAGGAGGAGATAAGGGAGTAGGCGAGGAATGGTATAGAAAAAGGTAATAAGAAAGTAAGAGCACTTGAATAGATATAGGACATATCGGTGGAGAATATAACTTTTTACGTACTACTCTAAGAAACTTCTTGAAGCTGTCAACGTAGAATGGAAAAAGTATACGGGAAGTATACAAGACCCAGATCTCCATTGCTTTAGAGGTCAACGGCTAGGATACCTAACTAAAGACCAACAACTAACTGCTTTTCTGTGCTCAGGAACAGCCGTCATATTTCAGACTATTCCAGACGATCGTCAACTAGATTTAAATGCTCTTAGAATTGAGCATTAGAATTGAGGTTTGGCTTGAAGTGTATAAAAGACTTAAAATGATGCATAAAAGAAATATATTTTCAAAAAAACATTTCGCCTATTGCTAAAATATCACAGAAGCCAAATGAAATGCTCCAGAAGATGGCCGCAAGATTGTCGCATCTTGAATTATCGGAGTAAGATATAATCTGACGTAACAATACCATCGATAACATTCACGATGCTGAAATACTAAAGGAGCTACGAATGCTTGAAAACAGAAATCTGAAGTCGGATCTAGTATAGGCGATAGAGGTCACCCAGCAAGCCTGAAGGACAAATCGACTGTCTATAAAAGTTGAAAATACAGAACATTCAACAGATGTTTTAACAGGATCCTTAATAATAAAAATGGAAAAACTGCTCAGAAAAAATTGGACAAAGAGACAATATCACCGTCATGATAAGAAAAAAAAACTGTAAGATGAAGCTTATAGTCACGCCCGCAGAAATGTCCACTATGTATTGTACCAACAAAAAACAAATACTGATATGAAACAAAACGGAAGGAGCAATATTAGTTCAATTATATATTGAAAATTGCTGTCCTCAATTGTTTATCATTAAGGTATCCGTCTACGTTCGGAGAACTTTTTTCTTTTAACGTAGAAACTAGTTCATGTTTTTACATTTTTAGATTTATTTTTTATATTATCATAGAGAATTGCACCTAAAAAATTTATTCCTGGAGAAGTTTTTATAAAATTTCTAATAAATGAAGAAAATTTATTTTAAAAAAAATCAGGTTTTTTTCAAAAGGTCTAAATTTTTAATAAATTAAATTATTTCAATATTTTTTGACGCAACACATTTCTTATACACTGGACTAGTGAATCCCCTAAAATCTTTGCTTAATTTACATTTGGTAAAAAATTTTGGTCCTTCAAAATCATACACATTGAATTTTTAACAAATTTTCATTACCTTTATATCTAACTATGAGTGTAACATCATTAAAAATTATCCAAATTCAAAGCTTCTTGGTCATTTACTAGTAAGTACTATCAAAAGCATTCATAATAATTTTCAACAAAATATTTTAAGAACTTTTTGAGAAATCACATTTCAAGTTTCGAAATTTTATTAAAAATACCGTTCTGAGAAAAACGCATTTGAAGTTTATAAAAGCAACTTTAACTATTAAAATATTAAAATACATGTTTAAAATGCCCCACTTTCAAACCTTTCTAATTGCCAATTTGCTAATTATTAAATATACTAGAAAAATGTTTAAACTAATCTTCACGAAAATTTAAAAAGTTTTGTCCAAAAAATGCTCTTTAAATGGCTTTAAAATTCGCAACTTCCTGTTCCGAAGTCGCTACTTCCGTTTTGTTTTGACAGCTGTCACTGATGTTTAAATAGCTGTAACTTTTCTTTAAAATGCCATAGAGACAAAACAAAAACAGATTTAGAAGCCTAAAAGTTGAAATTTTACAACAGAGAAATTAAGAAAAAATTATATTTGTCAAAAAATGACGTTTTCAACGGATACCGTAAATAACTCCACGGTTTAAACGTTATCCGAACGACTCACATGTTGTGATTTGTACTGTTATAAACTATTATTTGAAAAAAAAAAGAATCAAGGTAAATATTTACTATGGTTAAGAAAACAAAGTCATAACATATTTTTGTAAAATTACCCAAAATAAAGTCTATAATGTATCTCTAAAGTTAAAATGAATGAATGAAGAAAGACCCGAACACCTTACGAAGGTTAACTTTAAAGTAGATCAAATTGACCCTACACGCGTATAAGTAAATTTGTCATAACGTCACGAGCTACTATAATGCCCTTCCCATTCATTTTCATGTTTACAACAACCAATAGACAAACAATAAACTACCCTTCCGTTTGAAACTAAAGCCAGAATTGTCATAATTTGAGAATTTGCCCTACTGCGTGAAATCGCCTTACTGATGTCACATTTCTGTACATGTAGGCTGAAGGGTGGAGTTTTCAATAACTCCTTTTAACGTTAATCCTTATTGTTTACCGTACTATGTAGGTCAGAGGTAAAAGCCATAATTGCAGAAGTGCAGCGCTTACAGTTTTATATGTTTACTATTTACTTCAAAATCAAATTTGATTTGTTGTTTTGGACTTGTTGATTTTATGTTTAAAAAAAATAAATGCAAATTATTCATAATTTTTACTTTAAAAATATATCAAAACCCATTACTTTTTCTGTTTTGAAATTATCAATATTAATACAAGAGACGTTCCTAAAGTAAGATTCGTCATCTTTTTTCGAACCGAAATTTGAATGCAATAATAATGTTAAGTCATTCCGGAAAGCAATGTGCCAGATGGCGTCCCAGTCGTTTTATGTACTTAGAGAGTTGTGGTGTTTGCGAGTGGCACGAGCATGACATCCAAACGCTGTTTCGAATTGTTTTTATTAAAGATTTAGTTTTGTGACATTTAGTACTAGTTTCTTTAGCATCGTGTCATGTTTTAATTACAGTCCACTGAGCACTTTGTCTATAACAAATAATAATAATAAAAATAATATTAATAGTAATAATAAACCTTGCCTTACCTTTCGACATAGCCGCCACCGACAGTGAAACATTTGTCATAATGTGCAATCAGTTTGAAGAAACTACTCTGGTAAAATTGGTTGTCCTACGATGCAAGGAATTGTAGCACAACCTGCTCCATCTCAGCATTATTTTGAAAGTGTGGGAAGGCTTATTGGTGATTGTTTGCTTCACTTGGTGTACCATCTGCTCTTTCATATATATATATATATATATATATATATATATGTGTGTGAAACTTACTTTCGGAATGCCCCTCGTACCTAGTAAGTATGAAATAAAAATGTTATTAATCACTGAGCATTTATTTTTTAATTTTAGGGGGAGGAGAGATATTAGGAATGCACTCGACAGCTAATGGTTTAGCAACAGCTGTGGTCAGGGGTTTTCCAAAGTACTACCCGAGAGACCATTTCATGAAATCCGAGCACAATTCCTTGGTCAAATAAATAAATATTATTTTTATAAATGTCGTTGCTGCGCTCTGTAAGTTATATTTATGTAGTCATTGTTTTGTGGGAGAAAATCGTTGAACGTCACCGTACTCGTGTTATGAATGAGAAAACTCCTTTATGCTATAATAAAATATTCATGGTTATTTATTTGTCTTACCCATTGTGATACACAAGGTGGACAAAACAAAACTAGATAATAATATTATATTAGGCTGAACTTATTGCATATAAATAAATATGTAATTAGCATAAGTTTTTCGTTGTTATTCACATTGTGCAACCAGCCAACCAACGATATTTACTTTCTCATATACCTAGTATAAGAAAAGTAACTTCTAAATTTTGATTGATCTTCATGTTGCGGACATCTCTGAAACTGGAAATGCCATCTTTGAAATTGTCCTTGTATGTGTGCTTGTAAACATACACACGATAACTCGAGTACGTTTTGACTTAGATAAACCAAAATTGAAATGTGAACATGACAACAAAATTGTAGTTTTCGATCAACTTTTTGGTTACTTTCCGCAACTGAGCATGGCAGTTAACATTCTATTTCCGGTTACTATCCGGAGAAAATTTAATTGTAACTGTATATGTGCGTCTATCATGGACTATTGGACACTGAAAAGCACCAAAGATAGTAACAAGAGAAGGGAAATGATTCAAGGAAGCCATTTACATTCCAAAATTCCAATTATTTAAAATGATATTAATTAAAAACCACCCCATAAAATCGTTTAATTATGTAGCATACTCATTTACACTGTTGACTTAGCATGAAAAATTGTTATTTTTGTCACCAGTATTGCCAAATTTTTGGTACTCCAAGCAGTATATATATATATATATATATATATATATATATATATTTATAAATACATATGTACATGCATATGCTATTAAAATTCGAGTGCAAACAAATCTATTTATATTGCCGCATAAAGAAACTTAGCCAACTAACTCCGTGGCCGAATGGTCAAAGCACGCGATCCAGACCCGGAGATTGTGGGTTCGATGCTTGACATAGCAGTTTATCCAAAGTACGGGTTTTTAATTTTAAAATGTTATTTATTGTTTCCTTATGTTCTTGAATGTTCTAGATCTTTCTCTAATATGTAAATTAGTTATTTCTCGAATATTCTGTTCGGGTATAAAAGCTGATACCCACTAGTTGTAGGCATCTTCCCAATCTTGTAAAGTTGCGAGTTGCTACTTAGCTTTAATAAATTCTTCTGTTAAGTTAAACGGTGTGTTCATTCGAATCTTCGTGACAAATTTGGTGGAAGCGCCGGGTACCGATTTCATCATTGTGGATAACTCTGACAGTGTTCGCAGAAGTCTCCGTTTAAGAGGATTTCCTCCAGAATTTGGTCTTTACTATCCAGAAAAAAGAAAGAAGCAGATAATGCCTGAAGAAACGAAGCCTACCTTGGTAGCTCCTACCTACTCGCCCGGAAGGAACCCCTCAACCTTCCGTGGGGAGCCTGGAGACGACCCTCGGAAATGGCTTGCGGAATACGATCGGGTGGCCAAGTTCAACAATTGGGATGAAATTATGTGTCTCGCAAATGTATATTTTTTCCTAGACGGCACGGCCAAGCAATGGTACCTAAATAATGAAGATATCTTGGACTCCTGGGACGCATTCAAAAAGGGTTTAAATGAACTTTTGGGCGATCACCACATGTAAACCAAAAAGAGGCCGAAGAGCAACTGAAATGTAGGGCTCAAAGGGCAGGAGAGAGTACGCAGTCCTACATTCAGAGTGTATTAGGGATTTGTCAAGAAGTCAATCCTTCAATGTCCGACGACGAGAAAGTGTCTCACTTAATGAAAGGCGTTGCCGAAGATATGTACCAAGAGCTCCTAATGAAAGATGGGAAGACTACGGCTGACTTCATCAAGTGGTGTAACTACATTGAAGACATGAAGCAAAAAAGAATTTGCCGAAGATTTGAGAGACTACCAAACGTCGTACCAGTTGCAGCCATGGAGGACGAGACCGATTTAGTGTCTCTTATCCGTACAATTGTACGCGAAGAGATTAATCAAGTAGTAAATTAAGTCGACGAGTTTCCGGACCCCTATTCCCAGCCGCTACAGACCGTCATCCAAGACGAAGTCGAAAAAGCTTTGGCGCCAGTGGTCGCAAAGTCTGCAGACGCCCAACGGCGTCCCACGTATGCAGCCGCTGTGACGAGGAAAGCCAAAAGTCCTGTCCAGAGATCAGTACCCCAGACCAGGAAAACGGACCTATGGAGAACGACCGACAACAGGCCAGTGTGTTTCCACTGTGGACGCCTGGACACGTCGTACGCTATTGCCGTGAGAGGAAAGCTATTTTCGACGATTATCGAGCCCGCCGACAGAACTTCTATGACACTGACGCTGAGTTTCGCCGACCAAGCCCCGAACGCCGTTCTTTTCCTAGTCCTACTAGAGGCCGATCACCAACCCGTCGTTCCCGATCGCCGTCGCCATATCGTCGATCAGGTCAATCTCCAAGCCGTAGAAACGAGGAAAACTAAGCAGAGCGACCTTTCGAGGAGGTGAGGCCGCATGTAATGAAAATCCTCCATCGGCCGCAAGGATGACGGGCAACCACCTCGACGTTCTGGTAGATAATCAGCCAATCCGTGCTCTAGTCGATTCTGGAGCCACATTCTCTGTCGTCTCCGATAAGTTTCGTCGATCCTTAAAGAAAGTTATGTTCGCTGACGCCAAGAACACTATGCTGAAAGTCGCTAATGGTAATTTTGTTAGGCCACTGGGAAAATGTGTTCTGCGTGTCGTCATAAATAGACGAGAGTTGCCTGTCGAATTCATCGTCCTACAGCATTGTAGTCACGACGTAATCCTCGGATGGGACTTTTTGGAAGCTTCTCAAGCTGTGATAGAATGTGGCAGAAGTGAAATGTTGTTAGAGGGTACTGGCCAAGAAACCAAAGCACAAGACGCTTGGAAGGTGTATGTCACGAAGGACTACAAGCTTAAGCCTCGCTCAATGACAAGAATAGCAGTATCAGGACTAGATGTCGGAAGAAACATAAACGTAATTGTGGATGGCAATAGACACTTCCTGCTCGAAAGAAACCTTGCTATACCATCTATGGTATCCTTATACCATAATGGATGAAGTGAAATTTGGATTGCCAACATGCAAGCCAATGATCAAATCATTCCTAAAGGAATGTACGTAGGTGAAGCTGAGCTCCTGAATGAAGGGCATGTATGCAAGATTGCGGAAACAACAAAAAGTACGAGTACTCTGCAGGAGCCGACGAATTCCAATATAGATTATACCATGATGATAGCCCCTGAGTTTAGCAGCGAAAGAAAACGCAAATTAGTCGAGCTCCTACAAGCCTTTTCTGGAATCTTTACAAAAGCTAACAGGTCGACAGCCGCAAAGACAAATGTGAAACACAGGATCAATACGGGTAACCATGCTCCAATCTATCAAAGGGCTTACCGAGTTTCACCGACTGAAAGACGCATAATTAGAGAAGAGGTTCAGAAAATGCTTGACCAAGGTATTGTCCAGCCATCTGAGAGTCCGTGGTCATCTCCTGTGGTACTGATAAGAAAAAAAGATGGAAGTTGGCGTTTTTGCGTGGACTATCGCAAACTGAATAGAATAACGAAGAAGGATGTTTATCCTCTGCCCCGTATTGACGATACTCTAGACTGTTTAAAAGCGCCAAGTTCTTTCCTTCTATGGATCTCCGATCTGGTTACTGGCAGATAGAAGTGGATGAAGCGGATCGTGAAAAGACTGCCTTTATTACTCCAGAAGGTTTATACGAATTTGAAGTCATGCCATTTGGACTTTGCAATGCACCTGCGACTTTTGAAAGAATGATGGATAATTTGCTACGCCATCTTAAATGGACTATGTGCCTATGTTACTTGGACGTTATAGTAGTTTTCTCAGAAAGTTACGAAGACCACCTTATCCAATTAAGGACAGTTCTGAAATGCATTCAAGAAGCTGGGCTCATACTTAACCCCAAAAGTGCCTTTTTGCTGATAAAGAAGTGAAAATCCTAGACCATCTCGTATCCAGTAGCGGTGTCCGTCCAGATCCTGACAAAGTGAAAGCCATGACCAATTTCCCTACTCCGCAGAACTTACATGACGTTCGAAGCTTTCTTGGGCTTTGCTCCTACTTCAGAAGGCTCATTAAAGGCTTTTGCTATCTCGCCGAGCCCCTGCAGGTGCTCTTGAAAGGCGATGCGATATTTCATTGGGGTTCTAAAGAGGTACAGGCTTTTGACAATCTGAAGAAGACGCTTACATCCGATCCAGTATTGGGGATATTCGATGAAAGATGCCCTACAGAAATTCATACAGACGCCAGCGGATATGGTATTGGAGCAGTTCTGGTTCAAATTCAGAATGAAGTCGAAAAGGTCATAGGGTATGCCTCTAGGACCCTGACAAAGGCCGAAAAAAATTATTCTACTACAGAACGGGAATGCCTTGCCGTCGTATGGGCTATCAATAAATTCCGGCCATACCTGTTTGGAAGACATTTTACGGTTGTGACAGATCACCATTCATTGTGCTGGCTTATGAATCTCAAGAATCCCTCAGGCAGACTGGCAAGGTGGGCTCTTCGACTCCAAGAACATAATTTTTCAGTAAAATACAAATCAGGTAGGAAGCATAACGATGCCGACGCTCTGTCGAGGAATCCAATAGACGAAGAGACTGAGACGCAAGATCAATTTTTAGCAGTAACCATTAGTATAGACCTCGCTGTCGAGCAGAAGAAAGATCCAGACATAGCAAAAATGATCCTTCCGAAGATCGGATCATCCACCGAAAGGCAATTTGAGTTAATTGATGGAGTCCTATGAAGAAAGAATTTTGATCCTGCTGGAAAGACATGGTTGCCCGTCATTCCCAAACATCTACGTGCAGACATACTTAAACATTTTCACGACGCGCCTACCGCAGGGCATCTGGGCTTTGCGAAAACGTACGACAGAATCCGGAAAAGATTTTATTGGCCGGGGATGTACCGAAATGTTGTTAGATATGTCATGCACTGCCGAGATTGCCAAAGGAAAAAATCAGTTACACAACTACCACCTGGACGCCTGGTTTCTATCCCTCCTGCTGTCGCACCTTTTCATCGAATTGAGATAGATCTGCTTGGGAGATTTCCTAAATCTGCCCATGGTAATAAATGGATCGCAGTCTGCACCGATTATTGTACACGATATGCAATAACTAAAGCTTTACCAACTGCTGAAGCCGAAGAAGTAGCCAAGTTCCTGCTCGAAGAGATTCTTCTAAAACATGGAGCTCCTCGAGTCATTATTACAGATCGTGGTGCCGTTTTTCAACTCAGACTTGTTTCCGCTCTCGTCGAATTGTGCAATATCGATCATCGCATGACGACTGCCTATCATCCCCAGACAAATGGTTTGACGGAGCGCCTTAACAAAACTGTAGCCGATATGTTGTCCATGTATGTTGACACCAAACAGAAAAACTGGGACGGAATTCTACCATTTGTGATTCGCCTATAATACTGCCAAGCAGGAGACAACAGGATTCACACCGTTCTACCTAGTCCATGGACGTGAAGCCGAAACGACGCTGGATACGATGTTTCGATTCTGCCCTGATGATGCAACTGACGATTACATAGCTAAGACCATTTCCAGAGCAGAAGAGTCTAGACAGTTGGCTCGAACGCATACTCTGAGAGCGCAAGATAAAGACCGTCGACGTTATGACTCTAAGCACCGAGTGGTGTCTTATAGTCCTGGAGACCTCGTATGGGTTTATACCCCGGTCCGAAAGGTCGGTCTTTCAGAGAAGCTCTTAAAGAGGTATTTTGGTCCCTATCAAGTGTTGCGCCGTCTATCCGACGTTCCTATGAAGTGCAAGATTTCGATCCTTCCTCCCGAAAAAGAAAACCAAAAGACGTTGTCCATGTTTTACGTATGAAGCCGTACCATGATCCGACGAAGCAGACCGAAAGTGAAGATGGACGAAATCCAGGTGTCGTTCTTCCGGAAGAGAAGTCGAAAGAAATTTACAAAGGACCTGTGACACGCTCCAGATCTAAATAGCAGCGAGACGCTGTCTTTTTGAGATAGGAGCAATGCCGCATAAAGAAGCTTAGCCAACTAGCTCAGTGGCCAAATGGTCAAAGCACGCGATCCAGACCCGGAGATTGTGGGTTCGATGCTTGACATGGCAGTTTATCCAAAGTACGGGTTTTTAATTTAAAAATGTTATTTATTGTTTCCTTATGTTCTTGAATGTTCTAGATCTTTCTTTAATATGTAAATTAGTTATTTCTCGAATATTCTGTTCGGGTATAAAAGCTGATACCCACTAGTTGTAGGCATCTTCCCAATCTTGTAAAGTTGCGAGTTGCTACTTAGCTTTAATAAATTCTTCTGTTAAGTTAAACGGTGTGTTCATTCGAATCTTCATGACAATATATTCATGTGTTTATGTATGCATACATGTATGTGAGCCATGGCCGTAGAAAGGTGAGTGAAGGGTGTGGTCCACACTGGGCACCAGCTCTGAGGGTATGACAAAATTTACTGGTTTTGTAATAACCTTATCCTTTCGGGTTTTATAGTTTTACACGACCGTTGGTATTCTCATTTTTCAATACCAAAGGCTGGTGCGAAGGTGCTAGTTATAATAATAAAGGTATTATTAAGTATTATTACTATAGAAAATACACTGAAGTGCCAAAAAACTGGTACACTTGCTTAATATTGTGTGGGGCCCCCGCGAGCACGCAGAAGTGCCACAACACAACGCGGCTGGTTTGGTTTGGTACTCTACGGTCTACTGTTTTGCTTACGACCAATAATGAAACCGGGATTATTCTACTGCTTGAAACCGATTCCTAACGAATATGAACATCCATGCTAGCAACGGGGTTCGAACCCACGAACTCCAGTACCGAAGTACACTATTCTACCATTCGGCGATCGTTCGGCACACGAAGTACACACGACACCATGAATCTCTCAGGACTATCCATAAATCCCTAACAGTACGATGTGGTGGAGATCTATTCTGAACAACACGTTGCAAGGCATCCCAGATATGCTCAATAGTTCATGTCTGGGGATTTAGGTGGCCAGTTTAAAGTCAGAAGAGTTTTTTTTTTTTTTGGAGCCACCCTGTATCAATTCTGGACGTGTGGGGTGTCGCATTGTCCTGCTGGAGTTCCGTAAGTCCATCGAAATGCATAGTGGACATGAATGGGTTCAGTGATCATACAGGATGTTTACGTACGTGTCTCCTGTCAGAGTCGTATCTAAACATATCAGGGGCCCCATATCACTCCTACTCCACGCGCCGCACACCTTCACAGAGCCTCCACCAACTCCAACAGTCTCCTGTTGAAATGCAAGGTCCATGGATTCATGAGGTTGTCTCCATACCCGTACACGTCCAACTGCTCAATATAATTGATACTAGACTCGTCAAACCAGCAACGTGTTTCCAATAACAGTCCAATGTCAGCGTTTACTGTTCCACGTGAGGCGTAAAGCTTTGTGTTGTAAAGTCGTCAAGGGTATACGAGTGGGCCTTCGGCTCCAAAAGCTCATATCGATGATATTTTGTTGAATGGTTCGCACGTTGACACTTGTTGAAGGTCCAACGTTGAAAGCTGCAGCAGTTTGCGGAAGGGTAGCATTTATATTACTTATCATGATTCTCCCCAATCGTCGTCGGTCCCTTTCTTGCTCGATCTTTTTCCGGCCGCAGCGATGTCGGAAATTTGATGTTTTACCGGATTTCTGATATTCAAGGTACACTCGTGAAATGGTCATACAGGAGAATCCAAATTTCATCCACGGAGATGATCCCATCTCTCGTGCGCTGACTATAACACCAAGTTCAGACTCACTTATCCTTCCGTTGTAACACCAGTAATCGATCTAACAACTGTACCAGACAGTTGTTGTCTTATATAGGCGTTGCCGACCGCAGCGCCATATTCTGATTGATTCCTTATCTCTTTATTTACTTACACATGCCTATACCAGTTTTTTTGCTCTTCAGTGTATATATCGTACAATGCAAATTAATTAAACTGACTTATTAATAAAAGGATATTTTACCTAGTATCCATAAAACATCGTTATACAAAACAATCTATACTTTATCCACTTTGTTAACAAAATGAGTATAAAAAATTGTTTCCCTATAAGTTTCATTGTATATTTTGGTGAACAGGGGATATGAGGTGACAAATTTAAACTCCGCACAGAGAGTACCTCCAGACCTCTCTACGCTACTGTTGGAGGCTACCATCTCACGAACCCCTAAACGCTAAATTTATTTAGACCATTCGAACTTCGAAATTGCAACTAGTAAAAAATAAATTAATTAAAAACGCAAAAATAATGCGTAACCCTATATATTGACTATATTGGGTTGACAATTAAAAGATTGAGGATTTTGTCAATAGATGGTGGTAGAACTTTCTTTTATTCCAACGTGTTCCTATATTATTCTCTTGTTGTTTAGACTCCAGCATTTAACTTAGTAAACAACCAAAAAAAACGTATCGATTAGTTATTTACTTTCGTTTCCATCCCAGTTCAAAAATGGATAAACAAACTGTATTTTATTATGTATCCAAAAAGGCAAAAACGCATCGCAAGTACACAAAAAGTTGTTGGCCGTATACAGGAATAAAGCTTTGAATAAAAAGCAATGTCAAAATTGGTTTAAAATTTTTATCTGGTGACTTTGCACTGAAGAATAAGCAACCATCTGGCCATCCTACTGAAGTTGATGAGACATATCTAGGCTATTATCGATTCAGAATGACATAGCACAACACTTGAGATTGCAAAGAAGCTCAATGTATCTCCATGTATCAAATCATTTGAAGCAACTCATTAGCATCTGTGATTCGTTTTTGAAGTGCAACAAATTCGATCGATTTATGAAACGACTGATAACTTTCGGCGAAAAGTGGATAGTTTATAACAGCTTTAAACGGAAAAGAACGTTGATGATGTAAGTGGAATCAGTCCAGACAACACCAAAAGCTAAGTTTCACCAAAAAAAAATATTCTGTCAGTTTGGTGGGATTATAAAGGAATTATTCTGCCCTTTGAAACTTTACCAAGAAATAAAGCGTTTAATTTAAATGTATGCATTCAACAACTCGCCAAACTGGACGAAACAATTCAAGAAAAGTTATTAGAATTGGCAAATCGCAAATATGTTGTTTTCCAGCATGATAATGCCAAATCTCACACATCTTTGGTCATTTACCAGAAATTATTGCATCTAGGTTGGGATGAAAATTTTTATCTTGCAAAATCTTGCCACTAAATTTAATAAAAATCTAGCATTGACCCCCAACTGAACTAGCTCAGTATGACTATGCAGACACTTCTAATAGACGCCGTCTCATGGTCATCTTAGGTAAAGAATTTAATTGACTTTTATTTGCCGACGGTTGTCATTTCCCAGCTTTGGATAGGTCCCTAGTTACTAGGTTTCAATCCTCCCCCATTTGTTAGTGTGCTTCCCCCACTTCTTACTCTCTCTGCCAGCCTTGGCTGCAGCAGCTTACTTTAGGGCTTCATTTTCGGAGGTTTAAATTCCTAAGATTGCTATTGGACGAACACTTAGCATGAATTTTATTGGTCGATTTCGTTTCAGCGCTTGGATCCCAACTGTGGTTGACAGTTTCTGAGAGCTTTACAGCTTTCTGCTTCTAATTTTGTTTTGTTTTTTAAAAATGATTAATTACTGTATTCTTTTCCATCCTTATTCTGTGCTATGTTCTAGCACTTTAATTAACTAGCTTATATCGCTCTTCTAGACCTCATGTTTTTAATGCTGATCCTTCATCTTATCACCTCTTGTTCTTATGTATTCACCTAAACTCAAGCACTTTCTCACTCTTTTTCCTCCGTACCCTTATTTAACTATTTTTAACTGTCATGCCGACAAAGACTCTTAGACTGATGCTTTACCAGTGTTAGCAAATCCAGTACTAGAGGGCTTGGCCCAGGGAGTACTGTTGTCAACTCTTCCTGTGAGATATCCCTGAATTTGAGTATTCAGGTTCCATTTATTTCGTTCGTTTCAAAACTCTTTAAATGATAAAATTTTTAATGTAACATCCTATTTAATTCAGTTTTTGCTGGCAGAAAATCAGAAGTTTTATGACACTGCCTGAAAGAAGGCAAAAGATCATAGACAAATTTTTTTAAATTTTCCTTATTTAAAATTTGCAATAACTAAGTTGCCAACCCAGTAGTTACAACTATAAGACATGAGCTAAAGTTTTCTATTTTTAACTAATATCTTAAGCCCCCGAAATGTCACAATTTTAAAATCACTTTCTTGAGTATACAAGAAAAGCAAGAGGGGTTGGGGGCTCTTTCGATTTTCTTTTTTTAACATAAGTAGAAAATCTGCCATCGTACGAAAAAGTTTGATAACCCCTGATGTGGGTCAAGGGTGTTCAACACACGCATCATTTGTTGACTACTGTGTATATCGTGTTCTACAAGGGACACGCAAAGGTTTTAGAAATGGCATGAACGCCCAAGGTTGTATTTCTGATAATAGTAATTTATCGAACAATTTTGTTAACTCATCCCTCGAACTTCAAACGTTGTGTTTGTGTTGCTTGGGAATTTACGTTTTATACTGCTTGTATTTTACCTTTACCATTGCAATTTAACTGGTGTTATAGTATTCATAGAATTTCATTTCTGAAAAGGCTTCGATATTAATTGTATCTTGGATTTGTCAGAGATAAATGAATGTTTAAATAGTATCATTCTGCTCTTATTTATTTACACGACTATCACGTGACACAAACGTATTAGTAAACGCAATCTGTATTAGTAAAAGGTTAAGGAGTTTTCATATATGCAATGGCCAAATTTTAGTAGAGTGCCAAGGAAATATTTACCCGCTGTACAGATCTACTAACCTGCACCAATCGGTACTGAATTTGATACACGTCTGAGTCTTGTGGTAGATAATGTCTTAGAATTTGACTCGAAACTGAACAACCGTTTTTGAGATATTCAGGAAAAACTAACAAAATATAAAAAAAAAGTTATATTGCAAGTTCATTTATATTGTTAAACTGGAATCAATAAATGACCGATCATTCATTGTTAGCATAATTATCTATCGATATTTGGGTTTTGTCAGACCTGTTGACTGAAATTTGTGCCAAACAAAATTTTAATTTGACAATCACAAAGTGTGTGGTGAATAGACGAAAAATTAAACACAATTTTAATGTTAAAGATTTAGCACAATAAGTTATTTGTAAAGTAAATAAATGTTTGATGCATTTTTCAAACGGGAGTTCAATTCTTTAGAGAACTGAGAGGGAGGCTACTGGATAAAAAATGTTGTTTATCAAATTAAATGTGTTTCATTTTTAAGTTATACTCGTGGAGTCTGTGCCACAACCCTTACGACGGGCAAAGCTTAAATAATGTATGGCAGAAATTTCGGCCAACGAGTCTTCCTGATCATTAAAGATTTAAAATAATAATTCTTAACAGTATTTCATGTTATTTAATTGATGTCTCTGAATGCAATACACACATTCGCATCAGCAATGTATTTCACTTCCATGATGCTGCATTTTCCAGAAGGTTTTCAAAGCTAGACTTTTCCTTTGATTCACTGTTCTTTAATTTACAGATTCACTGTCAGATATTCAAAAGAAATAAATCCAGATATCCAAGCGATATAAAGGTCAATCTGGTAGAGTTCTGTCTTTACGGTTACCGAAAGCTTCAAATGCAAGGACTAGTGTATAGTGTATATATATATCAGTAACCTTTTAGGAATTGAATTTAAACTGCTGGTCTCCATCTAATTATCCCTAAAAGCTGACACCAACGCTCACAACTAATTAAAATAACTTCTGCGTAGTTTAATAAACATAAGAGCTAAGAATAAATGTTCTAACCTAAAATGAATATGACAGTTTATTTTTATCTTTCTATTACAAAAGCATTCCTTAAAGTGTTTTCCTTTGTAGTATAAACTAAAAGTATAAGGCTACCTACTTTCGAAATTACGGTGATGTAGAAGTTGAACTGAAGTCAAATAGCATTATACTTAACATTACTTAGTCAAACACCAGGAGTTCACTAAAACAAGCATAATAAATTGGCTGTTCGGCTTTCATGGGCCAGAGAGTGATATTAATTCATTAAAATAATGAGAAAAAGTCTTTAAAATAAAAAAAAAATGAGGTCAAAAGTTTCGGACATTAAAATTAAACACTAAATTTAAAATTAAAAATGTATAGAAATGAGTCAGCAATCCCAATTTATTAAATACTTTAGCTAATTATTGATAAAATATAATGTATTAATGGTATATTGCCAACTAAAAAAGTATTATAAGCAGAAAAACAAGACGTATATTTTTGTCAAGACAGCAACAAGCAGATTATTTTGTATTAAGTATTTGTCTACTAAATTCTTTTAATATCTTAAATCTTCTCATTTTCTTAAGGTAAATAGACACAGAAATCTTACCATAAAAGAAAATTTTAATTAGTTATAAAATTCAGAGAATTTGGTATACACATAAAGAAATTTAAAAATAAAGATATTTTGTGTTCTGTCTGCAACACAACAACCTCTTTTAATTAAAGGTGTTTGAATTGGGTCTAATGCTTAAATATGTCCTGATTTATCAAAGGTAAAGTATAATTTTATAAAGGGAAAAATATTCACCTAGTTAAGTTTTTTGTTTAGTTTGTTTAGTTGGCCAACAAGTCGATCACAAAATGAATGGTAGTCGATCTTTAAATGAAAGGAAGAGAGGAGTAGGTATATTAAACGATTTTGAGAACTTTCTCACTAATTCGAATACCACTTCTTTAAATAATTGTTACTTTTTATAAAGTATTAAACCCTGTTTTATAGATCTTTTAATATTTTAAAGGTGGTAGTGCAACTGCATTCTATGGGCCGAGCCCTTCAATCCAGAGATTTTTAACAGTAAGCATAGAAATAACAACGAGTGGAAAATAAACAGCTAAAAGAGTAAAGAGAAGATAGAAGGGTGGATTCATGAGTTCATAATACAAAAAATTAGAGGGTAGAAAGCTTAAGGATTGAAACACAAAATGTTTTTGTGGCCAGGGACACCCGTACTCTGCGACGAGAAAAGATGGAGTCAGTAGTGTCCTATTTTCTGGCGAAAATCTTGACCTCGGAAGAACCAAGGAAATTTCAAAGATTCAAGCAATAGAATTTCAGGAATTTTCAAGATTCGACCAGTAGACTTTCAGTGGATTGCAAAGGTGGAAATGAGTACGAAAACTTGATGTTTTATAAAGATAAATTAAATGCATGATATACCACAACAAAGTATTGAAGTTTTGTGTTCAAACGTCAGTTTACATTATTCTTTTTAAAATTTTTCTTCTGCCGGAGACAGGTGTTCCCCTATTTAGACACTCCAAAACTGTAGTTCCGCACATATTCGGCCATGGTAAATATAAAAAGTACTAAGTTACAAAATTATTTGAAAGTCAGAGGCAGTGTTATGGAACTTTAGATACCTTAAAATACTATTTCAAAAAATTAATTTCTAAATGTTTTTTGACCGGAATCTCCTTTTCTATAATACGTGAGATTGCTTCAAAAAGTGAAAAAAAACTTAGGAAAGTTTATCTAGTCCCATAAGAAGTAATGAGTCCAGATTTTAATCTGGAGAAGTTTGAACCACGGCATCAAACTGTAATTTTTTCGTTCCGGATAAACTGAAAATATATATATATCGGTTCAGTTCCGGTTTTGTTCAGCCAAAAATAACGGTTTTCGGTTCAGTTTTGAATGAATAATTTTATTTTATGTACAGTATTATTTAAAAATATAATTCTGCCATAAACAAAAAGTGTAATGCTATCAAAATTTAGAAAAATTTATTCTTTTTTTAATTGGTACACTATGCGAATTTATACAATTAACCAGCATGCCTGATTCGAACGGTGAGCAGAGAACGACGTCCATTGGCATCGTTATCCATTATCAAAATCACATTTGACAACTGAACATTCAACTGAATTAAGTCTGCCTTCTACAAGTATTTTCTTGCGAAACTGAAACAGAAGAGTACTAGTGAACATCAAAACTGGAAATCAAGAAGCAATGTACAATTAATGATGACAATTATACGGTTGACCTTAAATTAAAAAATGTTGATACGTTGGTTATGGTAAGAAAAAGACTGAAGATATATCGAGCCAAAATAAATCGATATTTTTTTTCGGTTCAGTTCCTGCTTTTGTTCCGACCCAGATAATGGCTTTTTCCGGTTGTTGGTTCAGTTCCGGTTCGAAGCTTTGTCTTTAACTTATCTTTCCATTTCCCTGTCTTTTGCAGTTCTCTTTGTCCTCCCGCCACGTCTCTGACTTTCACAATAATTCGTCGCTCTGTTAGTTGACTGCCCGATAGTTTCAGTTCGAAGCCCTGGTTTGAACTTTAAGATGAGTACTCTTCAACTTGAAAGTCTTGTACTTTAAATGTTATTGTACAGAAACTATAAAATATAAACTAATACTTTCCTCAATCAAAGATGCTCTTGACAAAGGTTGAAAATTCTTTTACACACAGTTGTCTGTTGCTTGTTTATCTTAAAGTATTCAAAATCTCGTCAATAAAAATCATCTGATAAAGGGAGATATTGCAATAATTATTTTTTAATCTAAGATCTAGATTTTAAATTGATGTTCAGTAAGATACATTAAAAGTAAAACAATGACTAGCATTCTTTCTGACACTATAGTTAAAACTTTGATTAGCTTTCCTCTTTAGCTTTAAGAGTAAAACACTAAAGGTCAGGAATTTGTATTCTATAACAAAAGGTAATTAGTTACTTTCACTTTTAAAAATAAGTTAATTATTTATTTTCAATTATTTCGTATTATGGTCAGTGTACATTTAAAGATTTAAGAAGAAAGAAAAATATTAACTCCTACAAATTTGTAGGAGCTAATAAAGGCTTGAGTCATCATACCTCTCCTAGTGCCTGCGTTACTTACCATGAGCACACACAAATCACAACACTTAAGAGAAAAGTGGTTTCTCTATATACAAAAGTTGGTCACACTTGGAAAATACTGCAGAAATTCGTGGTGATTGTTAAAGCCGAGAGTAAAACACCGCAAGTACTATAACAAAAATAGAACAGCTAATGTGTAGACTTAAAATAGCAGAGAGGGCAAATATTCTTATTAATTACTTAAACTATATTGTACGGCCATCAATAGGCGAAAATGTGCACTAAACACTCAGTGAAAGGGACTCAGTGTAGGGGATGACTAAAATTGGAGAAGCGTATAATTCAGTCTAGTTTCATGTGTAATATTTTAAAAGTTACTATTTATGTCCTGATTTAATCTGATATTTATCCCTACACGATACTTTATACCTTACAGATCATAAATGCAGTCCAGTTTCTGGTGGATATGCAACAAATACTTTACACTCAAATCACAAAATTTAGAGTCGCAAAATCTGGTCAATATCCTGTTAAGTTATTTGTACAAAATCAAATGCATTACCCACTTTCTTTTTTTTTGCGTGAGTATGTGTGTGTGTTCTATATGACAAACGCAACAGGCTAAGATAAATCAATCAATGTCAGTGAAATTTTTAAAAATGTTACAAAGAAGTTTATTAAAAAGTTAAATAAAAAGATTATTGTAAAGAATTAAATAATGAATAAATTTAAAGTACATTGCATATTTTTCATAATTTTATAACTCTTCTATATTCATGGCATAAGCTCCTCGCGTATTGATGAATTCACTTACTTGGAAAATACTGCAGAAATTCGTGGTGATTGTTAAAGCCGAGAGTAAAACACCGCAAGTACTATAACAAAAATAGAACAGCTAATGTGTAGACTTAAAATAGCAGAGAGGGCAAATATTCTTATTAATTACTTAAACTATATTGTACGGCCATCAATAGGCGAAAATGTGCACTAAACACTCAGTGAAAGGGACTCAGTGTAGGGGATGACTAAAATTGGAGAAGCGTATAATTCAGTCTAGTTTCATGTGTAATATTTTAAAAGTTACTATTTATGTCCTGATTTAATCTGATATTTATCCCTACACGATACTTTATACCTTACAGATCATAAATGCAGTCCAGTTTCTGGTGGATATGCAACAAATACTTCACACGCAAATCACAAAATTTAGAGTCGCAAAATCTGGTCAATATCCTGTTAAGTTATTTGTACAAAATCAAATGCATTACCCACTTTCTTTTTTTTTGCGTGAGTATGTGTGTGTGTTCTATATGACAAACGCAACAGGCTAAGATAAATCAATCAATGTCAGTGAAATTTTTAAAAATGTTACAAAGAAGTTTATTAAAAAGTTAAATAAAAAGATTATTGTAAAGAATTAAATAATGAATAAATTTAAAGTACATTGCATATTTTTCATAATTTTATAACTCTTCTATATTCATGGCATAAGCTCCTCGCGTATTGATGAATTCACTTAACGGCGAAGTCGTCGGAACGTAGGGGGGAAGAACGGAGGGTTAGAACTTAAAGAGAAAAGTTCGTGTGTTTAATTTGGATATTTGAAATATTCTTTAGTGCATGAAATATAGAACTAAGTAAACTTATAAAAATAAAGTAAAATTTTTTTTATTTATTTAGGTGGTTGCTATCTAAATAATTTTCTGTTAAAGTAGATCCAGGAAACGGCATAGGTCGAAAATAAATTGCGATTTCATCACAAATGTTTAATGTATCTGTGAATATTCTTCTATATCTGTGTCTGTGGCATGCCCTAAATAAACTTAAATAGCAGAAAGTCTGAAGTAGCTAATACATAAAATAATAGTATAATAACATGGTTTTTCTGACGTGAAAGTGAGTTGAATCGCAATAGAACTATTTGTCTAAAATAAATTAACTGTATCTGTGACAGTAAATTATTATTTGTAAACAAATGCATTTAATTGGGTTGTTTGTTT
>JAGEOH010000923.1:0-25000 GCA_032207245.1 Pardosa pseudoannulata | reverse complement strand
AATGTCATAATATAATATCTCTATATTATATCAATGATTCTCATATTGTGATAAGAAGACAAAGTATAATTTTAAAAATTAAGCATTTTTTTATAGATTATAGGGGTTTAAAGAGGATTTTTGAAAGAAATATAACAAGTGGCACCCTGGGCACCTGAAAATAATAAACCGTAATTTAACAGCCACACTAATCGGAAAAGGTTTGTAACTAGTCAGAAAGATCAACAGTTAATTTTTAATTCAAAGTCAAGGATTAAATTAATAAATGTTTTTGTAATTGCTAATAAGATGTTAGGAGCCCAGTGGTATTGGAGTAGCACTTCGAGCTCACACGACACAAGTCCAAGGTTCGATCCTCGGGCTGGGCAAGGTTGACTCATCCCTTCAGTGGGTAGATGAACTGAGGACCAAGCGTGCTTGGGAACTAAACACTGGGGGTTCCGCGTAAGATTGACCACCTAACCGGAACATCTTCTTCGCACCCCAGGATCCTTGGTCACGTAAAAGGAGATTGGCACCGTAGGCCCTGACCCCGTAGGGACTGTTGCGTCGAGGAGTTATTAGGATGTAACACTTCTTTTATCAGTATTACTGACTGCAGCAAGAATTTTTCCATGGCACAACTTTTTGGCTTGTCTAATGCATTATCCAACGATTCCCAGCGGACGTTGCGTAACTTGCACCCACCACCCACATTTCGATCGACAGATAGATGAACCAGCATGGCTCCTAAATACAAAATTCATTTCGATCCAGTTCTATGGCTGTAATGAACAGTAAATAATTCGATAAACTAATTGCCCAGAGACGGATCTTGATATTAATGAGCTGCATCACCGTTGTTCCGGCATTGTGTGATAAAGCGACCAGAATCCGGTTCTTTATCGCTGTTCTGATGTGTGTGAATGAGATGACGGCATTATTTAAGGTTGCGTGGATTAGGGAAAATGCCCTGCACACACACTGCTGGTTGGGACCAAGTAAAGAAAGGCTGACCTTCAGAGATAATGAGGGAGAAAAAAAAGCATATTTTTTGCTATATTTTTTTTAATAAATGTCGTCCATTCTTTTACATTGCTATGGTATCAGTATCTTATAAATCTTCAATTACAAAATAAAATAGATTCGTGTAAATTCAACTATATTGGTCACGACTCCTTGTGATGAGGCAATTTAGATCATTAATATAATTGATAATAATTAATATAATTGATTAATTAATATAATTGCTATAAATAAAACGAGAAATGAAATGCTTGGAATCTAAATATGACCTCATCGCATCTTTTGTAAAGGAGAGGGCCCATAAAAATTAATTAAACGAATTTCGTCGTGTGCCGGATTCTCGAGCGGGGTTCTGATCCCAGTCCCATATAAAATCAAGTCTCCGTACATGACACTAAATAAGAATGTACCTTTGTGGAGTTATTTATGAGTCCCTAAGGGACAGTGCCCAATTTGAAGGGGTAAGGTTTTCCCCATGTTTGCGGTTTCAAGGCGGGGAAAGGGAGACCAATGGATATATACAGCTCTGCTGATTGGACGAAGAGAAGTAAGAAAGGACAGAGATGAAAATAATATAAAATAAAGAAAAGTCAAGAAGGAGAGAGAGTTCGGGGGTCGAGAAGCAGATTTCGACAGTCAAAGTTCGGGAGTCTAAAGCAGAATTCGGGGACCAAAGGAAGAGTCGGGTCCAAGAAAGACCGACTTCTCACACCGACCAGAAGTGTTCCAGCTCATCCGCCTTTCAGAATTACCCCAATTATTTAAAAGGCCCCAGACCAGTGGTGAGACTAGAGTCAACATTGTCATCCCACCAATCCAGATAACACGCAAGGTGTGGCAGCTGGTCACAAGAAAACCAAAGAGAGTCGGTCATTCTCATGAACCGTGAGAATTTATTCCCCTGAAAAAAGCAGGAGTTCCAGATCCAGAGGGGTTTCGGATTTTTATGTCCCTGCATACATCTGCGTGGAATGTCGGCTATCATTGAGGAGTCCGGTCAGCTGACCACTCCCTTGCTCTCAACCCTTTTTCTCCCCTCTCTTTTTGCAAGGGGTCTTTCCAGAAGAAGGCAGTTGGTTGTTGGGGGCTTGAGGGTAGAGAAGGTTGTTTCTCTCTCCCAAACGATGTTGTTTTACATCATGTATATATTCTAGATAGTCGAGATAATAGTCTAGGACTTTAAGCGATTGTTTTTACTAAGCCCCTACAAACACAGAGGTTCGACGTTACAGTGTGTGCATCATTTTCACCAAGGGCTCCCAAGATTACCGCCCTGGCACACCCAATAGATCCACAAAGGTACTTATTATAAATATTTGAATTTGAAATTAGGTCCTCTCTCTTCTTTGTCTCTTTTTTTACCTAAATGTTAGTAAATTATTAATGTTAAATCTTGAATAAGGTGGCACCTAGTAGAAGATTTTGGAAAAGCAAATCCTATGAAGTTGAATTAAATTTTTGTATATTAGACATGTATACAGCATAATAATAAATTTGCTTAATTTTATTTTAAACTATCAACCCTGTATTTGTTTAATTTAAGAGTGTAATATTTGATTTTAATAACTCTTAATTTAGCTTTTTTTTTAATTTAAGTCTGTAGTCTCTCAGAACCTGTGGTTGAATTTAAACTTAAATAATCAACTCAACGGAACCCAAATAAAATTTAGCCTTTTTGACTAACAAAATAATAACCACTCTAAATGTGATCATAGGTAAATACCTAAATTTAATGAGAGCTACACAACACTCCTCTCTTCACACCTTTTTAGATTTTGACGTATTTTTGTTATTTTGGTGAGATTTTTATCCCGGTGTTGCAAACCTGAACTTTCTTGTGACTCTTTATTTATCTGGTAACGTTTCAGGTGCAATATTTCTTGACCAGATGAATTTGATTTCATTTTTGCACAAAAAGCGAAATATATTTTAGTCTTTAATGGCAAAAATGAGCTGTATCTAAGGTGGCCAGACATCCTCGAAATTCGAATACAATCCCTAAATTTAATTCCGAAAAAACTTTAAATTTACAGGGAAAAACTGTTGTCCTTAAAAATATTTGGATTACTTGGATGCTAATTTAAACCTTTCTCTAAGTTATTAAGATTATATTTCTCTAAGTTATTATTATATTTCTCTAAGTTATTATCCAATTATTATTAAGGAAATAATATACTGAGTATCGAATATCTTTTTCGGGGCTTGATATTTGCAGGCTTGCTAAGATGCAATTTAATTTTGTTTACATTATTAATTTGAGCAAAAATTTTTGGACGACGAGTCATTCGAGGGAATTGGAGGTATGGAGTTTGTATTGATGTTATTTTGTCTATGACAAAATATGTTTTAAATATAAACTGCTTTTATTTGTAAGGAACATTATATTTAAGCAGCTTTTGTTCAAGCATTATTGATAAAACGAATAAAAATTCAGAAAATTTTATTTTGATCATAATAAATTCAAATTTGGGTATGTACTAATAGGAAGCAGGTTATAGAAGTTTCCTTTTATAATTAAAAATAACTGAATGTACCAAGTTTCAATAAATATTTTAAGTTTCACAATATTAAAATAAAAAGCTTTTCGAGTCCATATGAAAATATAGTAAGTCAGTAAAGTTTTAAAATATGGATATACATGTTACGATGTTATGTCCCCAAATAAGTCCCTAAAAATATTGTGTAATGTTTTCTTTGAATTTGGGCCACGCTATTTATCCCCAAACTACTGTTTAGAAATATGATCGCCTTGGCTACATCAAATATGTTCCATAAAATTTATTATAGCATATCAGGGTGACAAAAAAATGGGATTTTCAAATTCACTGATATTTTCCTAATAATTCCAGGCTTTCTATTAAAATTCCAGGTACTTGTCAGCAAAATTGCCATTATTCTTTAATGCCTCCAACCAAACTTGTTTAGTCTAAGAAACCTCAGAAATTTAATAAGTACAAAAACGGGAAGAATATTTTAAACTGAAATGAAACATAAACTGATAAAATACATATAAATTATAGAAAATGTCAGCTACAAAAATGAAATACTTTTAAAGTGTTACATACCACTTTAACCGCTCTCTAATCATTTGATTAATTGAATGATTTCGAAATAAATTGAGAGTAAAAAGATTAATTATGAACCTTGAAAACACCAATAATACTGAGTTGCCTTGCAAAGTCAAGGGCCTTCTCCCGTAGCATAGTCCACTAATTGGAATGTTCGCTTTTGTTGAAAGTAGAAGAATAATGCTATTTCCATATCCGTGAACAGGTCATCTTGTGCCCGAGCTCTTTTGACATTGCTTGGCTCAGTCCTCATAAAAAAAGTGTTGTTATTATTTTTTTAGAGAATGGTGGTTGTGGTTGAACATAAATTAAAGACTGGTTAGTTAGGAGGGCTATGGTCTGAATTTTGTTGCTAATGAGACTTAAACCTACTGTTTGAAGCCAATTTCAAAGGGCTACGAACATCCATGTCAGCATTGGGATTCGAACCCGCAAACTCAAGTACCGTAAAGCAGCATCCTACTCATTTAGTCATTGCTTAGTGATGTTTTTACAGAATGCAGAAGAGGGGACCTCCATTTTTGCTTAGCTTGCCCCTCCATTGTAGGAATAGAACATATTTGGCACTCTACCATCCATGTGACTAGGATCTGTGGTTGGAGTGCAGCAGTATTATTGGGCTTTAATGAGAAACATATCTTGCTGTATTTCCTTTTTCATTGAAAGCAATCCAAACGAATTAAAATCTCAATACAAAAAAATCGAAATCTTTTGCGATCGGACGATAGTCAAAGAAGCTGGGCGCTGCCTTTCAGTATCAGAGTCCGTGGTTACGAATCCATCTGTTAGAATGGATATTTATATTCATACGCCATGGCAGCGCCCTACCCAATAGTCCATCATTTGACAAAGGAACAAACTGAAAATGTGTCCGAGCAGGTCCGTTCGTAAATGGTCAATACTAAACCCGCCCCCCCTCTTTTAACGAGGGGAAAAATGATCATGAAATGCTTGTCTTCCCTTCGTATAACTGAATAAAATTTGCATTAGAGGATTTATCAAACCTTTGTATAAGTCAAGTGTCGTATAATTTTCAAGAGAGGGGCCAAATTATATCAAGGTTCATATATACGCATATATGGTACTCATACAATGCTTAGAAGGCATTATATAATGTCCGAAGAGCACAATACTGGTATTGTACGAGTCTGAAGAACCATAAACAAATATGCAAAGAGCCACATCAGTGTTTGCGCTGCACTATCCACAAGCTGAATCCCGTAGACCCGCCAATAAGAAAAATGTGGGTCATAAGCAAAAATAATGAGGCCCTTGAATTTTAAGTAAAGAATATAATAAATACCACAAGAAAATAATTATTTTATTTGTAACGTACATACAAATTACATGCAAATTCTTTTCTTTCAATCTTTTTTTCAGAATTTTTTGTTTGCATTGCAAAGAACCTCACTGTTTTCTTTTATATTTTAAATTTGGCCTTTATAAGAAATCTTATTTAAAATTTTAGTTTTTTTTTCTATAAATCTATTTCTAGTACTAGTTCTTGATCATCTTTGTGCAAGAGAAGCATCTTATCGCTGTTGCAGAGCTTACCAGAATTAAAGTAATTATTTCGTCACTCACACTCTCCCAGTCATTTGTTACAAAAGGAGTTTCGAAACAAGATTTTCAACTTTTTCCATGCCTTGAAAAATTGAACTTATTTCCTTTTCTTCTGATTTTTTAGGGTCCGGAATATCCCAAAATCGTTGAAGTTGCATCCCTTTGAAATTGTAAAAATTTCACTCTTTTTCTCTTAGGTCCTAGTGTATTTAGGTCTCTTTTTCGAACCCCATGGATCCAATATCTCGTTCTAATATTTTAAATTTTCGGGTACAAAAGTTACAAAACTTCCAGTTCGACGGGACCCGATATTTTGCCGAAGTTACGCTCTGTTACTATATATTTGCATAATAAACCCGCTATAGCACGTAAAAGCGAACCTTGCATCTGTGACGCGCGGTCTACGTACCCCTGGAAAATAGTGAATATTTCGCATATTCGTATAAGTGAATAATTCATTACATGGGCTTTGTGGAGTTTCACCGGGAAATGAGAAGCACTTCGTATATCTGAATGTCTTGTGTAACTGAGTCTCGCATAGATGAATTTACACTGTAAGTATTATGTATTGTGTGAGTGTATGTGGTGATAGCACAAATTATGAATCCCTATATAATATTATTCTAAGTTGTCTGTCCACCAATTTATGAAGCGGTTGGACCCGGAATGGATTCCCCGGCTAAGGGCAGGCGATCAAATTTATCAATTTATCCACATTATAAATAGGTAAAAATTACAATTTTTCTAGCATTATGACGTCATTCCTTTAACCATCTCATACAATCATTTCTTATTTTAAACTAGCATATAGCCCGTCATACGACGGGATCAGTAAAATTTTTAATTTTCCAAAATTGTAAAGTACGCTATGAAGCAGGTAAAAAAATGGTTTGTTTTTTGGCTGAGAATTATCTTGCAACAAAAAATAATCGATGATTCAATTTAAAATTATCCCATATGTACCTAATCTATTATTTAAGCCAAATATAAAAGAAAATTATTTACGTTATATCTAAGTTCAATGATAAAGCGTATGAAAATAAGGCATAATTTATTTAATTAATTATTAAATAATTTAAAATAAGAAATGATACAATGAGATGGTTAAAGGAATGACGTCATAATGCTAGAAAAATGTTATTTTTACCTATTTATTATGGGATAAATTGATAAATTTAATCGCCTGCTCTTAACCGGGGAAAATAGGAGTTGAAATAATGGCATTAAAAGCTCGAAAAAAGGGAAGGGGTGGATTTCGAACGTTTTAAACACGACAGTATTTTTCGCTGTGATATGAAGCATATTTATATCAATTTATTTTAGAATCGGATCTATAGTTTAGGAGAAGATAAACATTACTCTCTTTGAATTTTGCTAACTATAGATGCCTCTATCCATTCCAGGTCCAACCGCTTCATAAAATCGAGGACAGACGTACAAATAACTTAGGCTATTATTATATAAGGGATGATTTAAATATCGCGTGCATTATTTTCATACGTTTTATCACTGAACTTACATATTAAGCAAATAATTTTCTTTTATATTTGTATTAAATAATAGATTAAGTATATAAGTGATAATTTTAAATTGAATCATCGATTATTTTTTATTGCAATGAAAATTTTATCGCCGGTATTAACAACAAATTATTTTCCTAAAAGTCTAGGAGTCTATTTCACGGACTAATAAACATCTAGCGTTTAAGTTATATATCTTTGAAAATTAAGAATTTTGTTTGTTTGTGTGTTTGTTTTTTATACATAACCACACGGTTTGATTAAATTAATTCAGCGTGATTCTAAACTGCATTCACAATATAGGGAGGCTTTAGAGGAGTATGAAGATAAACACATTATTGAGCGTGTACCAGATAATTCTCAGCCAAAACACAAACCATTTTATTACCTTCTTCATAGGGTACTTTACAATGCTGGAAAATTAAAAATTTTACTGATCCCGTCATATGACGGGCTATATACTAATCCATGAAGAATGAGCATTGAAGGAACACAATCAGTGGCTAAAACAAAATGATGTATATTTTCTCAGATGATCATCGTGCAGCAACTAAAAACCACTCTTAAATTATGGCTTTTTGCCATTTTCAAATACGGTGCGAAGAGACAAAATACTACATCTTAAATCAAGAGACAAATGCATAGGATGAGTATTGAAGAGAAACAGAATGAAACATGAAGAATGAGTATTGAAGAGACAGATTTTGCTGGACAGAACAAAATCCTTTATGTTTTCTCAGATGATCATTTTGCAGCAATTAAAACCTAATGTTGTACTATCGCTTCTTCCCATTTTCAAAAACGGTGCACAGCGGCAAAGTTCTACACCGCAAACCGCAAGTTAGCAGGCAAGTGCGAGAAGAGAATGAGAGAGAATGAGTATTGAAGAGACAGAGAATGAGCCATGAAGAATGAGTATGGAAGAGTCAGTGGCAAGAATAAAATCCTTTATATTTATTTTCTCGGACGATCATAGCTCAGCAACTAAAAACCACTAGAAAACCATTCTTGGACAGAGAAGGATTAACACCATGTCCTCTTCAGTGACAAGTCAAGAATCAGCACACAAAGTGATTTTCGACGAGTTTTCATCTGGAGAGAACTTGAAAGACGCTATCATCCTGAAAACTTCAGAGAAATCCAACGGGAATTATTACCACAATGAATGATGATCAATAGCCATACTCATTAACAGTAAGAGAGCTCAATGTGATGCTTGTATAGCTGTACGAGGTGACCATATCTCTTATTAGAAGGAGTAATAAAAAGTTATGACTTATCCTATTTTGATTAACGTTTCTCTCATTTACATATCATTCTACAATTAAACACCTACTGCAATTTTTTGTACCATTTCTGCTTTACAGCATGAGGTATTAGTATACCAAATTGAAAGACATTAAACACACTTTTTGTCGAAATATTTCATTTTTTATGTTTTATAATATCAATTTTGAAAACCAGTGTGTGTGTATATATATATATATATATATATATATATATATATATATATATATATATATATATATATATATATATATATATATATCTGTAAGGAAAATTCTCAGGGGTTTTCAAAACTTAAATCAAGGGTAAAAATTCCCGCGTCATTTTCCATTCCCCTTTTTAACCCCTAACCTAAATTGACCACTGGGGCTACAGTTTACGCCCTCGGAGAAGGGGCCTGACCAATTATAATCCTACATGGCCCTAGCGGACAATTTAGGAAATTTCCAAATAAAAAGGAGATACACGCTGTCGGAGACAGATTTTTCTAGAGATATTTTCCCACAGATGTTGACCCAGGTGTTACGTATCTTGTACATAGAACTTCATGCTAGCTGACCCTTCAGTTTGTCCTGTCCCTATGATGAAGTGGGAACCCGTCCTTCAACGTTATCTTAATAAAGGTCTTTAGCTGAAACGGTATCATTTTTATGGCCATGACTGCAACCACCCATTGAGAAGTTCGTCTCATTATATATATATATATATATATATATATATGCATACATACATATCTGTTTTGATAGTGATCTCTTTGTTTGGCAACAATCTATAAATTAACACGTTGACTGCCAACTACGAGATAACTCGTAGATTGCTTTCTTTTCTAAGACGCCAATTACGAGTTATCTCGTACTGTGTTTACTTGCCACTTTTGTGCAGCTACGAATAAACTCGTAGTATCAGTGCTAATATCGATAGATGGCTTCTGGGAAATGAACAAAAAATCAATGCTGGCTTGCATAAACAGAAAATTCATTAAAACACGAACAAAAATTATAATTATTCCAAGAATAATATAATGTGATTAAACCAAATTATCATTTTAAGCCAGATTTCTGAAAATTGCCGTGGCATTCAACGTATTAAGTAACCGTTTGATTATTAACATGATTCCTCTCAAAGAATGGCGTATTATGACACAGTGAATTTGATGTACGTTATATTTATAATTTATAGATTACCGCAAACTCTTCAAATTGAAGCTGATAATTTGGACTGATTTTTCCTCGTTATTTATTTCGTTATTTGAATCCTATCGTAAAGAAAAAATAATCCAAAATCACTGCATAACGGCATTGTGGATTGCGCTCTAAGTCCTTTATTGACTTCGTCAGATATCGCTTTAAAAATTTTTGATACAATCAGTTTTTATTATGACTCAAAGAGCGTGGACTGTACAATTTTTTTCAACGTCACAAAGCAACGAGTTAGCGTTTCGACACTTTTACTGATTAAATTTCGCCCTATTTTAACGAAGAAATCCTGGCTCCATTTAGAATAGAATCCAGGTCAATCCTCATCGCCATTTTCATTTGGAGGTAATTTTGAAAAGGATAAGTCCGCGCCCTATGATCTCTTCTGCGCGCAAAATAATGAATAATCAGATCACGGCATAAAGAATCCCTCTCGCTTTTCACGCGTGGTATTATGTGTAACGGGCAGCAGTCTAGCTGATTTCATCTCTCTTCCACCAGTTTTTGTCGCTCCAAATGCTTTTATGGTTCGGGCTCACGCGACTTCCCGTTTGCGATCACGTGACAGCTGCTGAAATAACTAAAAACTTCCGCCAGCAGTTTAAAAGAAAAGAACAAAAGTACCATAGTTAAAAACTCACGAAAATTTTCAGAACAGGTAAAATAATAGGACTGTAGAAGGTCTAGTAACACACAAGGTCACTCTTCTTTTAGGAAAAAAATGTTCAAAACTTAGATCATTTTTTTAAATAACGCAGAAATACTTGCTAAGCATTTCCCCATACAACTCCGCGGAATTTCTTGACCATTTTATTATGAGAGAACCATAAAAGTGACAACACTACTCCCTAGGATAATACAAACAAAGTGGGTCTTCGTTATTTAGTAGCAGGGACGAAGCAGAAGACCCTTAGGCTTGACCTGTCCCCTCCAGAGGTATCGGCTGGGAACTTAAAGGACTTTGAGGTCATGAGCCTATTTTACTTTTCCCAGTTGTCATCTCAATATCCCAATAAGCGTTAGAAATCAATGCTTTTTAAGGTTTCGCGGTTTTTATCCTAGGAATAACGCCAGGAAATCTTCGTCAACCAAATTAATAAAGCAATGAACGAAATTTTAATACAGTCATTCCAATTTAGATAACTGCTTATTTGCTAATTTTTACAAAGAAGAATGAGTCGCATTTACCGTGATGTTACTCTTTCAGTAGCTATGACGTTAACTAGACATAGCTTGAAAGTAATTATGAATTAACACTAGAATTACGGAAGGGGTCATTTTGACACCTAGCGAACTTTTATCTCTGACAGCTCTTCTATTTTTTTGCAAATATCTTAATCCTTTCTTGACTTTTCCTAAATCATCGTGATTTACGAAATAGTAAAGATTTCAAGAAAATCGTATTTTTATTTTAGCCCTAATAAATGATTATACCTAAAAATACGGCAGGCTATATACTGATGTTGAAGACAAGTGTAAACTTCATAATGACTCTTTCACTATTTTATTAGCAGAACTGGAAGCATTCATAGCGTTGTTGTACATAAGGGGGCATTAGCCGCCAAGGGCTTACCAATTCTTAGTTTGTGGTCCAAGACTTGGGGACCAAAGTTTTTTCATGAAACTATGAGTAGAGATAGGTTTCCGGAAATTATGAAATTTCTTCGTTTTGAAAATAAACTAATAAGGTCTTCACGTTTGCAGTGTGATAAATTTACAGTAATATCTGGGGTATGGAATACGTTTATAGAAAAGTGTAAGCTTTGCTACAAACCAAAATGAAAACATTATGATTGATGAACAGTTACTCCCTACAAAAACAAGATCCCGTTTTTTTTTTCAGTATATGCCTAACAAGCCGATAAATTCGGAATAAATTTTTTTCTAGAAGTAGATGTTAGGACAAAATACTTATTAAACGGATTTCCATATTAAGAAAAGATGAAATGAGACCAAGTGATCAAAGTTTAGGAGAGAACTTGGTAAATCGTTTAATTGATCCTACATACCTGCAAGGTCTGTATATTTTTAGAAACAAACTGTAGTTGTCATAATTTGCGCTATTTTAATTTATTTTTCGCAAATGTATTATATCGTATAGAGATATTTGCAGATATCTTATCAAGGGGTCAAAATGACACCCGCCGTAATTCTAGGTATACAAAGACCACCGTAATTCTAGTGTTAACTATAAAAAAATCTTCGAAAATCTTCCTCAAATTTCATTTAACAAATTCATTTGAGAAGATACACCACCCATATGTATGTTTATACTACATGGAGAGAAATATGAAGCAGATTTCTTGTAGACTGTGTAGACAGCAGTTCTTGGTGTAACTGTCCCGTTTGGGTTTCGAAATCAGAAGTATAATACTGAAGTACTTCAGAGGTATGTTCTTAATGGCGTTAATTAATTACTCGAAAACAACGCACTTTTAATATAAAACACCTTTTATTATATTTAAGTATGTGAGATCTTTAAAACAGAAAAAATGTCACATAGAAGAATTTATGGCTTAAATAATATTAATATATCAAAACACAAAAGCAACTCAAGAGCCATTTTTTCTCGCATACGAAAGAACAACAATGTTTTTACTAAAAAAATATCGTTCGCTGCCACTCGCAACTTACAAAGGAAAAATGAAATTAAAAAGATAATATGAGGATAGAACATCAATTTTAACAGACGGTGTGACACTAACTACGTGCCCCAACTGGGCTACGCATTACTCCCCTTTATACACTGCTAGTTTTTGAGCAATTGACTGTGCCTGATAGGCGCGCTAAACATCTCCCTGTACGCCCAGAGAACGTGCAGGATAAATATGAGGATCCGGATATCCTCTAGCTGGAAGGATGGCAGGAGAGAGAGGGGTCACGTGCCTCAACCGCCATTAATGAACATGGAATCTTTGTCCTACTGGAGCTTCGATCTCTCTACCCTCAGCTTATGATGTCGATGTACTTATGCATTGTACATACTGTTTCGTAACATACTGTAGTAAACTGTAAAGCGATGATCTTATGGTGTGATTTTTGTAGTTTTTCTCTACATATAATACTGATCTCAAATAAATATTTAATTTAAGACGTCACTCAACTTTGTAGATCCTGAGAAGAAGCAGCAGACAGAAGACTGATGCTTTTTAAAATCTAAATATTTAATTGTTTGATCCGATTTTTACAGTTTACAGATGTGTATATTTTAATTGTTGCTTTTTAAAATCTAAATATTTAATTGTTTGATCCGATTTTTACAGATTACAGATGTGTATATTTTAAATTTCAACAAATAAAACTTGACAACGACAGAAAATTTGACAAAATAAAATTCATAATTGATCATTTCATTCATACTGTTACACTTTAAAACACTTCTTAGATACTTCTCGTGTAAACAATATTAGAAAGGAAGAAATTGTCTTATGAAATAACAAGCTTAAATTTTAATTAAATCTTGCGGATTATTAAAAACATTATGCGAGACAATCGTTTATGATACTATCCTTTATAACTCTGTCAAGAACGATTCCAAGTGGTCCACCTTCAAATATTTATTATTATTAATATTCCTTTTTTATTATTAACACTAGATTGCCCAAGGCAGTCATTTTGACTATTTTTTAATTTCAATTAGAAAAACAATTATGAAATATAATGACTCAATTTCTTAGAATTTGGTGACTTTTTCTATAACATATAAATGGGTTTATGAATAATTGTAGTTACTTCCGCCCTCCTTTATTATATAATATTAAAAATTAATTTTAAACAAATTTCTTTACATATTTGTTATTTTTTCACAATGCAGTCATTTTGACTGTTTTGGGGCAATATAGGTATACAAGAAATCTCGGGCAATCTAGTGTTAATAATCTATATAATTTATATTCATAACATTATTATCATTAATATATCATATTTTTTATAATCATTGTTGTAATGTACTTACAACACTAACACCAGTGTTCGTCTTACAAGGGGGAAACACAATAAAAATATAATACCTTATATTTGGATTAAGACATTTATTCTGTACACTATTTACAAATTGATATACTAATTGATCCCCATATAACATAGCCAGCTATTATTTAGATTTTATATTCATCGTTACACAATAATTATTACAATTCTCTTTAGTTATACGTTATCCCTTAATCAAAATATTGAATTACTAACTGAGGCCTAAATAACCGTCATTAATATATTAAATATGTTTTACATTCAGTAATAGTACAGGGAAGCATGCAGGGGCTTTCCTCAAGCGGTATGTCGGTCCTCCAGTCAGTACAGGGGAGCAGGCAGGGGCTTTTCTCATGCGGTATGTCGGTCCGGGCTTTCGGGTGCACAGGACGTCGGTGCTGGAGTGCAGGGCTTGGGATTTTGACGCCCAGCTACTCTTGAATCCCGACCTCGACAAGTGATCACAAGCGGCAGGTCCCACGCAATCATAACGCACTGGAACAGTGTGCTGTTATTATTACGTGGCTCCCGGGGTGGGGTGGTTATTACAATAGTCTTCATTGATGAGTCCCGCTTTGAACTGAGCTCCGATGACCAGATAATACTTGTCTGGAGACGACCCGGACAGCGGTGGGATATCAACCTGACTGTCTTCCGGCATACAAGTCGTCAACCATGAGTGATGATCTAGAGTGCTGTTTCATTTCATAGTAGGATCCCTTTGGTTGTCATCCGAGGCACTCTTACAGCGCAGCGGTAAGTCGATGAAGTTCTATGCCCCGTTGTGTTATTCTTCATGTCACTCCATCCTGGGTTTACATTTCAGCAAGATAATGCCCGTGCTTCTACTGCTTGCCAAACGCTATCTTGGCCAGCAAGGTCGCCGAATCTTTCTCCTACTGAGCACATTTGGAACATTATGGGCAAGGCCCCCAACCAGCTTTGGATTTTGCTGATCTAACGCACTAGTTGGACAGAATTTGCCACGGTATTCTTCAGCCACCTTTATTAATCATTGCCAAGCGGAATAACTGCTTGCATAAGGACCAGAGGTGGACAAACGAGTTGAGTTTTTTGCTTTATGAGGCTCTATCTATTGAATAAACCATCCAGTTTTTCTCAAATTGTAATAATTTGTTTTTCTGTACATGTACATCACATCTACCGATTTTCATCTGATTTGGATAACTCCTTCTTGGTGTTCTTTCTTGGATAACTCCTTTTTTTTGTCTAAGAGTGTATATCGAAATCAAACTGCAAACCGTCTAGTAATCCTCAATTTGTGATCTATAGTAGTACAAAAGGTCTCTTTCTGTTTTAAAATCGAATCATCCGTGTCTAAAATATATTACCAAAGGATATTTTTCAATGATGTGTACAACAAGTCTCTTTATAAAAGGACTAAAAAATGCAAGCAAACAAAAAAGGGGTTGGTTGGTTAGTTCGGAGCACTACAGACTACTTTCTTATTATGCATGTGCTAATGAAACCGGAATGTAGTGCTTAAAGCCAATTCTGAACAACTACAAACATTTATTCCAGTAGTGTGATTAATTCCCAAAAACCCTTGTACAGAAGAGCAGCGTCCTACCCATTCGGCCATCGTTCGGCAAAGAGAGAAAAAAAAAAGAGAAAGGGAGAAAGAAGATAACTATACCTGCTCCCCTCATGGACAAACTGGTTAAGGGGTTAAATTAACCCATTTAAGTAGAACTCGATTATATATAGATATAAACAAGCCGCGGTAGCTCAGTTGTCAAGTTGTCAGTTGTTGTTGAGTTCACAACCTGAGAGTTGTGAGTTCGAGGCTCGAGTCAACCAAAGATCCCCACGTTCCTTTATGGCGGCTGGGGTACGAAAAACAGGTACGTGGTCGCAATGCCTTCCAAGTTCAAATGATATCTATGGAAGTGACAGGCCAATTCTGGAGGTCTTCTGCTTGGCTCCTGCTTCTAAATTACCTGAACCCAGTGGGGTTACTCGCGTCCGTAGCATTCTTCAAGCTACACGTGCTCCTTGGAGGGTGCTAAATGGGTAACAGCTTCGAGGCCGTATTTGGAATAAAAATATCTGTCTGTATTGCCAGCTGCATTGGGAGTATATATATACACACATATATATATGTGTGTGTGTGTGTGTAAGATGGGCGAGATTCATCAAAAAAGAACAACACATTTTATTTCTGGTGAGGATTCATCAATCAATACAACAGGTGAAAAACTTTCAGAACATTCTGCACACCACTTTTTAAGTGGGGATTTCTGAGGTAAAAAGACTACAAATAATCCCTAAACACATCTATGTGTTATGGACTCACGAATCCACCTTCCTATCATCTCCTTTCATCTTTTAGTTGTTTTTGAGCTTTGCTCGTAGTCAATTTCTCTGCTTACTGTAAGAAATCTCGCAATTAGATGGCTCGGCCCAGGCAATCCAGTTGCACCATTGCCTGGTATAGGCTAAGCACATTGGATCATGTGATTAAAAAATACCTATGGCTAAAGAGAACGCGTTTACTATTGGTTAAACAAGTAAGGACATAGGCTGGATTAAATCTAAAGCGTATCTGGAGGGGAAAATCAGAATTACCGCGCAAACCCCAATAACGTAATTTATGAACAGAAGTTATTAAATTAATATTAAAATATGTAAATAAGGGATTTTAATATTACATATATGCAGAGTTGTGAGCAGTGGAAAAAACCGGGTTTTTTGGGAAGGGAATTTTGAAAATTTCCAAAACATGGGAATTTTGAAGTATTTTGAAGTCGCCAATTTCTATGACACAATGAGAACCGCCATTTTTTTCTGTCTTTGCTGTAGACCTTAAAAGTTGATATTTTCACAAAATTTAACTATTATATGCCATGAAAAAAAATTGAATAATTGGGATTAATTAACTATATTTGGCAAGGTAACATGTTTAGCATGAAAGTATGAGTATATTTTTCCTTTGAGAAATATCCAATATTTTTATTATTACATAAATATTAGGCAATAATCTGTAGTGTTACAAAACCCATAAATCATTATCTTTCTTGGATATATATATATATATATATATATATATATATATATATATATATATATATATATATATATATATATATATATATATATATATATATATATATATATATATAATGTGTGTGTGCTTAGGAATTGGACACAAAATGCAACAGTGTCATTTGATTACACTTTTAAATGATATATGCATAACAAAAAATAATAAACTGTTATTTTAAATTTAAAGATATTTATTTTTATATTATAAAAGGAAGGGGAAAAGTTTAGCACAAAGCAATTTACATAATAAATAATGATAAAAAATAATGTATATAATTATTATATTAGCAATTAAAATGGAAGCAACCCGTTATGTGTTTGATAAGATTAACAGACTAATTAATTACATAAGTACTACTATAAAATCATTTAAATGCTCATTGTTATTGTTTCTTGAATATATATATATATATATATATATATATATATATATATATATATATATATATATATATATATATATATATATGTATATATATATATATATGTATATATATATATATATATATATATATATATATATATATATATATATATATATATATATATATATATATTACTAAAAGTAAAAAAAAATCTCTTAGACATAATATGCTAGTTTTTAAATAGCCACTGTTGAAAAAATAAATGTAAACATTGTTAAAATAATTTCTTCCCAAAGTTCCCAAAATTCTGGGTTTATTCCCCCAAATTTCCGGGTTTATTCCCACCTTTTCAAAATTACGGGTTTTTTTACCTCTCTACATATATGTATATATAGAGAGAAAAGATAGAAGATAGGAGATGAGATAGAGAGAAAAGAGAGCGATAGGTAAAAACGTATATAAAAGCTCTTTAGAAGCCTCTATATGATCTGAACTTTGAACTAGTTTTATGTAAATTTTACTTTTGTCACTTGCATTCCTTTAGTTTTCACTGTTTCTTGTGGTTTCTGGTCGCACTGCAATAAATAGTCCCAATGCTCTATGGTGTCCCGAAAAACGTATATAAAAGCTCTTTAGAATTCTCTATATGATCTGCACTTTGTACTAGTTTTATGCAAATTTTACTTTCGTCGCTTGCATTCCTTTAGTTTTCACTGTTTCATGCGGTTTCTGGTCGCACTGCCATAAAGAGTCCCATTGCTCTGTGGCGTCCCGGTTCCACGCCTTCAATACCTGACTGCTAGAGCTCATTAATAATCTCCCAAACATCTACAAAAACTTTTCCACCCGACTGGAGGTTGTTGCTCTTTACAAACCAATCAACGACAAAGGGAGGAAATTGAAAACAACGTATTTAAAAGAAACAAAAGGAAAAAAAATACTTGCTACTTTCCATAGTAAGTGAAACGGATATCCTGTGTTTTTTTTTTCTGACACAGATGTGAAGCAAATTAAATTCAGAAAAATTTAGGTTAGGTTACCAAAATTAGAAGAAAAAAAATATCTTTGTCTCATTTACAGAGGGGGTATTTGCTTTTTGAATATTTAGCACTGTTTTCTGACGAAAACAGTCGGAATAAATTCAAAGTACTTTTTGCAGTTTTTGGGATGCGAAATGTGCGTGGAAAATTTTTTTTAATGGTGTATTGTTCTCGCAGAATAGAAAATGCATCGCACTTATACGCATCATTGCCGATTTTTCTCACACCTGGATAAAGTCGGATAAACTAATTCAGTTCACGTATCAGAGAACCTCGTCAATTTTACGCATGTATTTGAAAAAGCGAAATCATTTAAAAAATAGAATTTTTTTTCCCCATTTTGAGTTTGCTTATAAAATACCCAGAGTCGCGAGATTCTTTGGAGGTATTAGGGAGTATAATATGAGACACTGAATTGTGCTTAAAATTCTTTTTCTTTACCATTAGAAAGATCCAAAAGTATATATAAAAGAAAAACGCAAAACAAATGTGATCATAGGACGATTTTACAGATGTTTGTTTTGAATCTCTACGGTCTACTATTTTTATTACACGAGGGCTAATGAGACAGTGAACTACTGCTTAAAGCCGATTCTGACCGACTACGAGCATCCATAACAGCAGTGGGATTCAGACCCACGAATTCTGGTACCGAGGAGCTCCCTACCTCTTCAACCATCTTTTGGCGACGATTTTGCAGAATAAGAATGAGGAATGGTTCAAATTTACATACATCTTCGCCTAGCTTTGCCTTCCTCCCCTATTGTAGGAATGGAACATACGTGGCATTCTACCATTCATAAATAGGATATGTGGTTGGATTGTAGCAACATTATTCTCCTATAACGAGAAATATTTCTCGCTGTATTTCTTCTTCCGTTCAAAGAAATCCAAACGAATTATAATCTCAAGACAAAAGAATTCAAATCCTTGAGATCAGACGATGGTGGAAGAAGCTGGGCGTTTCAGTATCATAATCCGTAGTTGCGAATCCATCTTCTAGTATGGATATTTATATCCGTTTGAAATGACTTTAAGCAGTAGATTCCAGTCTAATAACCATCGTGAAGCAAAAAAATTGACTGTAGCAGGGCAACCAGGCAATTATTGTATACTTTTATCACTTGAAATAGAAACTTCACTAGTCATATTAAACTAACATGCATTAACACTGTCTAAGATTCAAAACAATTTATCCTGTAACGAAAAAAATTTTGTAATTTAAACATTCGTCTCGAATTACATTACAGTTGATTTGGAATAATACAGTCGTCTTTTTGTTAAAAGGGAACTACTTCGACCAGGGCATCCTGTTTGAAGCTAATTCCAAACGGCTAGAACCATTTACACTATCAGAGGAATTCGAACCCACCAACTCCGGTACTGACTGAATAGCTGTTCCCTACCTGTTTGGTAATTACACCTTGGAATTGGAGACTGCTTTATTAGGCGTAAGAGTGTAAACTATAAAAACCTATGAGAATATCCGAAATTTTGCATGACAAAAATAAATACATATAAAAATGAAAACAAAATGGAAGTTTCATAAATTATAAGATAAGTCATACTGAAGTCATTAACAAAAAGGTTAAACTCAAAACAAACAAAATCAAATGGTACGTGAGTACCCCTCCCCTTCATAAAGTTTACATCATATGATTATGCTTTCCATGAGATAATCAACAGCAGCAGAGTCAAGTAATCGTCACGTTCCTGTAGAGTTTCCAGCTCTGTGAGAGTAACAGAGGGAAACGCAGCGAATTGCAGCTCTCATTTAGATTTCTGGAAATTAACATTTTCCTCTGCATGCTTACTTTTGGCAAGTGAGTGTAGTTCATTAACTTTTTTTTATATAGCAGGGTTTCTAACAGCCACACCCAAGCTCAAAGTTAACCCTGTAAGGTTTAGAGCTGTCTGAAGTCCAAATTGGGTGAAGAAGCCTTAACTATTAACTGGCAAAAAAAAACTAGAACTAGCGAACAGGAAACAAAGACCCTAAGCTTACTGAAGTTTAACCAAATTTTTGCAGGAAGTAGGGAAACACTACATCACACAAAACTTTTAAATGTAAGCCATTTGGAATCAGCTTTAAGTAGTAGGTCCTGGTCTCATTGGTTATTGTGTAGCCAAACAGTAAACCATAGAGCACCAAACCAACAACTGACCTGGTAATCCATGTGTTTTATATCCATTCTTGTCTACAATTGTACTTTAAATTTTGAAGGGTTCCTAAAATATTAAATGTCCAGAATCTCACATATTTTCTGAAAGGCCTTACGTATGTGCATATATACATATATATATATATATATATATATATATATATATATGTGTGTGTGTGTGTGTGTGTGTAATGTATCAAAAATTATACCACCTAAAGTCCTCTGAAATTCTCCACATATCATGTTCTATCTTTCTAATCTTAACTTTACAAACCACCCAGTTGAAAACAAGGATATGAGTCTTTGAGATTGCATTCCTTTCACTTCAAAAGGCTAAATTAACAACTGCTATGTAGCCCTTTCATTCACTTTTCAAAACCAGAAGTCAATTCTCCCAGGAAAAAATGAGGATCTTTGTTATCTTTATGCAATTATTCCACCACGAATGTTTTCACAGGTCACATCAGGAGCGCTCTTTAAAACTCTTTCTCATGAGTTATTCACGTGATTTTGCCTTTCTCCAGACTGCCTTTTCACGGATTAACAGATGTCCAGTTGTTTCTTACCTGTATCAAAAGTGCTCGCCGATTCTCCAAGTTTAAGAAAATAAAGGATTTTTGTTAAGTATTTTTCCTAGAGTTAGTGCTCCAATGAGTTGTCTTCTATGGTACTAAAATTACATTGCTGAACAATCCCTGACAAATTGAAAAATTAGGGCTATTTTCAAGAGTGATCAGGGAAGAATAATGTTTATTAATTAGATACATACATATGTATCTCTGTGTATATAATAGATACATACATGTATGTGTGCATTCACACATAGTGTATCTCAGACTGATGGGGATTTTTTTAAACACAAGAGCTAATTAAATTACACAGGAAACACATGTACACAAAAGAAAATTCATTAGATGCAAATACATTTAAACAAAATTTTATTAAGCAAGTGCTTACAAAAATGCTAAGTCGTTTCAATAAGAGATGAAACATGAGCTATAATTAAGGCACTTTCTAAAGTATAAAAGGATAAGTTTACACAGATTCAAAAAGAAAAAAGAAAAATATATAAACAAATATACACAATATACACACTATTTACATAGCTGAGATTCTCTGCCTTCCAACTGGTATAGCTACAAAAAATATCCGTTAAAAAATATGGATATACCCATGGTACTACAGAGCATAAAGCTTGAGCTGCACAACACTGCAAAAAACAAGCACACAAGTAACTAAAACAATTTTTACAGACTACTGAAAATCAAAAACGTCAAAACACATAGTTACATACTGACCGATAATAAATAAATTCAACTGCTGAGAAGCAATATTGGAAAATAATAATTAATTAAAGTATACATTTATTCAAAATAGGTATGCTATAAATTTTGAAAAAGAATTTACAGAATGGAAAAAATAAACTAAATAAAAGATCCTACAATTATTTTTACAGTCACAAAAAAAATTTTAAAAAATCTTAAGTACAGTATGAAGGAAACTTAACTCACTTAGTTTCCCTTTAAACCTATTTACAAAAATGACATCTTCCAAACATTATTCAGGTTCAAAATATTTTCTCATTCTAACAGACATTTTTCATTTTAATGTTATTGAGATTGAAATTCTTTAAAAGGAATATCAGTATATAGAAATTACCTCAAAAAGTTTTAAAAGTTTTGTACTTAAGTGACACTGCATATTTACTTTATATATCTGTACTTAAATTATGTAACACCCACACAGTTGCTATTACAATAGTTCATTTACCTTAATTTGTATTAAAAAAAAATTAATTGGAGAAAAAATTTAAATTAATGATATCTTATATATGTTTTTAGGTATACATTAAGGTAAACATTTCTCAATTTTTTTAAGACATGGGCTTTGATCAAAGTTACAAGTGTTTCCATATTTTTCACTAGCAAAATAAGTATAGTTTACAGATAATCATTTACAGTAGTGTTTGACAATAGTAGATTTTGTGGAAGTTAATACTCTGCAATATATTGGCAAAAAATTAAAATACAAATATAGTGATACATAAATACCTCCCACTGTTTTAAATTATTAAGTCTTAGTTCCTGACATATGTAATAAATATTAGTCATTATATTCAATATGTTTATCAATTACATAAGAAAATAAAGAATCGAACAAAGCTTATGACTCATATAGATGCTACAATGAGTGACAAAGCATAAGAGGAAACATGACCTGGGCAGCAAAATTACAATCATTGATTTAACATTAAAGAAACTAATATTTAAAAAATTATATAAATAATGACAAAAAATCAGCACAATAAACTATCTACTGTTCCTGTTTCATTTTAATATATTACAGAAATTTATTCAAAATCAAAATCAGATAACTCATAAGGTTCTCCAAACACTTTAACCTTCATTTGTGAGTTTCCACATACCTTAGCATAAAAGTAAAAATTGTAACATCAGCAATTTAAGTTAATAAATTCTGGAACTCTTTTCTTGTTCATGAAGTTTGGGTGTAACTTCATTGTGCTCTGTGATAAATTTCAAAATGGATAATAAGCCATAATTAAATTCTAAGTGAACTTGTCTTTTATATTCCAGAAAATTAATTTATTGATTATGACCATTTGAATTTCATCAATTACTACATCTCTTGCATTATTAGTAAATTTATTGCCTTTTGGATATCATTTTAACTTATTTCAATGCTTATTGGATTACTTAATGCTTCACAAGGATTTAAAATGTGTTCATTAATATAGCACTGCATTTCATATATATGTATATTTATTTCAAAATTTGATGCTAAAAATAGTTTTTTTAAGTGAAAAAAAATGTTTATTATAGCAACAACCAGTAGTTTTTGAACAATATTTATCACAATTTTCAATCATAATTAAACTTTTTAAAGAAATAATACTGTTTTTAGATAATTTTTTTCTTAATATTTGAATTCAAAACATGTTTTCACAATTAAATTTTGCTTTCGAATTCAAAAGAATTCTAAATTTTGGAAAAGTAATCTCCTTGCATGTTAATATTTTCCTGACTCTGGAAAATTCTATTTTTATAATAATATCATATTTTACAACTACAGATGAACGGTAAAAAAGATATCTGCCCTGGATGAAAAAACTTACGCTATACCATTGGCTAAAATGTTCAGAAATATACACCTTTCTAAAAAAATTTTTTATCAGCTTCTCTCGCACAGTATAGTACATCTATTTTCTATACAGGGTATCTGCCAAAATAAAATTTTTCAAATCCATGACTTCTCATGACTTTCCCTGATTTAGCAGATCATTTTCCATGACTTTAAAAAGCTTTCGTTAAAAGTATATATGAATAAAACTTATGATGTACATACAAATAAAATATATGCTTTTAGAGGAATTACAGGAATTTTATCATAAAAAACTATAAACTTACTTTATTAGTGTTAATAAACTCACATAAAAATAAATTGTTGTATCTACATACTTAAGTTTAATCATATAGCAATTTTTCAATCAAAATGTTTCCAATTTGAATTCAGGGTACTTTGGTATTATCCAGGTAACCATGAATAATAGCCAAATATAACCCTATAATGTTTATATACATTACCCCTAGAGATAAACTTATATTTTGTGCAAAAATCTTAACTAATTTTTATTAAAAAATAATTATTATTATATTAATAAAATTTTAATCTACAATTTAAGAAAAAACCAGAATAATATACATTTACCCACCCATTAAGCTTTCTTGCTTTCAGTTTCCTTGGTGAACAACTTTTACTTGGCAATATGGTCAATAAGATAATACATAAATACCAAACTCAGTAACTTCAGCCAAATGACAAGTAAAAATAGAATTAAACAATTCAATGCATTTTTATTTAATTGGTAGTTTCGCGAATCCATGACTTTCCGTGACTTTTACTCATTTTACTTGAAAAATCAAGACTTTCCATGACAAAATTAATCCATTGTCTAAATCCATGATTTTCCATGACTTTCCAGGTACGTGGAAACCATGTATAGATAGATTGATTTGAGGCCAAATCACGGAAAATGTTAAAATACCAACTCTATTGGGTTATTTGCCTACAGAAAGTAAATAATTTAATCAAATTCCTTAACTGTTTTTGTGAAAAGATGGAATAAATAAATCAGGACTCACATGACTCAATGTTTCTCTTTTACTAGTTCCCTTTACATCACTGGTTCCCTCTGCCATCAGAGCTACTCTTTTGTCTTGTCCACACAGAAACAACCAAACATTATGCAAGGAAGGATGCACACATTTTTATTATTATTTCCTATAATTTGATTTTTATCAAATACCTATCATAAAAAAATCTGATCACATATAAAAAAAAAAACTATGACCGAATTTGTATCTGAAGAACAGTTTAATGAAACTATCGGAACATTTTTGAATAAGCAGCGTGATAAACACAAACCTTTGTGAGCTCACGAAAGGATAAAAAAAGCTGTCACAGCCACTGAACACTTTAAATTAGCACAACTACTTAAACTGCAACAGACACATAAATAATACTACTATGGAAAATATGATGTTATGGAAGTAGGTGAAGAGAAAGTCTTTGATCCAGTATTGAAAAAAGTGCTAACAGACAATTTTACCATATCAGTCAACTAATCTCGGAAGAAAAGATAAAATGCTGTATAGTCTGGAATTGAAATACCTGGTAGCTACTTCAGTTGAAATGGAGTTTTTAAATTAGTGCATGGTATGTCAGTTTAAAAAAATTTTCC
>JAGEOH010000922.1:0-25000 GCA_032207245.1 Pardosa pseudoannulata | reverse complement strand
ATATATATATATATATATATATATATATATATTGGCAAAAGTAAAAAAAAATCTCTTATAAATAATATGCTAGTTCTTAAATAGCCACTGTTGAAAAAATAAATGTAAATATTGTTAAAATGTTTTCGTCCCAAAGTTCCCGGGTTTATTCCACCTCTTCAAAATTTCGGATTTTTTACATCTCTAGCTCTAAGATAACACAGACAATCGAAATGGAGTCTCATAATTTATAAGCAGGACTAAGCAGGCTTAGTCTGCTACCTCCAGATGTGTCGTTTGATAACTTGGAAGACTTTGTGACTACGAACCTATTTCGGCCTTAGCCGCCATTCAGTAATATGGTGGATCTTTGGTAGCCTCGAGCCTTGAACTCTCAACCCTTTGGTTATGAAATAGATGTCTTTGCCGACTGAGGTACTACGGCTGGGGAAATAGTAAATTATCGAATTCTATAACTGCAGTGCGGATTTCAGAGGTGTGAAATGGAAAGAAAATGTATAGATTTAGAGAATTCTTCTACTGAATACTGTTTTAAGGCGAATTTGTACAAACAATCTTTTTTGTTATAATAACATAAATGATTTCAGTTACACGATGACGGTTATTTACTCAGTACTAGGATAAACTAAATTGTTGATAAATGAAAACGTCTATAAATTATCAATTAAAAAATAGTAATTCTATATTGTACACAGGGTAGTGACAAACCGAATAACATTTTTATATTAGAAAAAGCGGGAAAGTGAGGAAAATGGAGGTTAAGATTTGAAAATACGTAGAACTACTGAGTTAGAAAATCTGTTCTAGCTCCTAAAGAAAATTCAGCACTGAAATGCCCTGTCAAACGTTTATCAGAATTCAGTTGATTAAAATAAATTTTCTATCAGTGTCATATCACATTCGTTAAGACTTTAAGACAAATTAGCTATCTATGCGACTTTTGGAATCGGTGATTTAATCTCCATTCAGAACACATCATAACTTCATCCCTCAAGTCCTCTTCTGAATATTTCGAAATCACGCAAATGTAAAGCATTTTTACTCTTGGGATGTCAGGTGATTGCCAAAATATAAGCAGCAATAGCCACCGATAAAATGAATATTTTGATAATACGAACGAGTCACAAGATGATTCCCATTTCTATTTTAATACTAAATTTCTCAAAATTCCTCCAATTAAACCGACTTGTCAGTTTAAAACACGATAGGCTGACACCTCCGCGTCGGTTCCTGAAACAAAATCAAATAAATTTCGCTCCTTAAAGGATAATGAAGTTGACTTAAAAGTGTGAGGTTCGAAGTGCTACAGCTAATCAAAACACGGAATAAAGAAGAAACGAAAGGAAACTTCCAGTAGTTTTAATTCCTTCTGTGGCATCACAAGGATTTCTAGGATGTGTCAGTTTGGTCTTCCCAAAAGAGCAGGAATGCTCAAGATAGAATTCTGTAGTATAATCATGGAATGAATATTCAATTTTCGCATAACACTGTGATATTTTGCATCCTTTTGGAATGAATTGACACTACAGACGCTGTGTTAAATATTTTATGAAATAAATTACTTCTCTGAAAGAGGAAAAAGTATTCTTTTATATAAATATATACTACATTATGCGTTTCTTTCTACAACTATGTTGTGTACAAGGAAATTTCTGTTGAGTAGTACAGTATAAAATAACTGAATCCTGAATTGTTTGTCTGTAATTTAATTCTGAAAAAACGGTTGATTAACGAAGCGAATTTCCGAATACGATGTTCTTTTAAAGAGGGAAGGCATATAAGAATAAGATATATTGCTATAAAAATCAAGTCACGAATTGTCACATTAAATTTTTTTTTTTTAAAAAGTAATTCTTCACTGTTTGTAACTAAATTAAGATTTTAAAACAAAAGAGTAAGTTATTAAAAACAATCATATAATACTTTTTAGATATACAAATTTGATTTTTATGAAAACACATTAAACTACTAGAAAGTGAATTCATTATATTGTTTTTCTTTTGTTAAACAGGAACATATTTTGCTGATTATTGCCAAGCTATTGTACATTGATATTATACTTTTTATTACATGTTGCGATATTGTTTTTTCCATCTCCCATTCAGCTAAACGGAAAGGTGCTATCTTTCGATAAGCTAGTTCAGAGCACGCAGATACCGAAGTCTGTGGGTTCCATTCCCATTGCTGAAAAGGATGTTTGTAGTAGTGTGAAATCAACTCTAAGCAGTAAGTCCCCTCTTGTCAACCTTCGTGTATCAAAAGTTGAATGTCTGTTATTTGTCTGGAAGAAGTGCAATCGTAATCACGTCTATGGTGAGAAAGGTTGCTGAGCCAAAGAAAGAAATATAATACAGAAGGATGAAGGTATTTTATTTTTCAATGCAGCTAGGAATGCAGAGCCATCTTTATGCCAAACATGACTGGGAAACTTTCATTTATTTAGCACAATCCGAGGAGAAGGTGTAGCTTAAGGAATGAGTGTAACGTTGCCTTCGTTGGGCAATTTAGAATTAGGAACCAAGCAGAAAAGCACCAGACTTGGTCTGCCCCCTCCAGGTATCGTTTGAATTTGGAGGACATTGCGACCCCGAACCTATTTTACATGTCCCCTGCAGCCATTAAGGAACACCTCAGATCTTTGGCCGGCTTGAGCCTCGAACTCACAGACCTCTGGTTATGAGTCGATGCCTTTGCCGAATAAGTTACCTTGGATCACGGCAAATGTACTGAAATAAGCTGAGGTAAATGCATGCCAAAGAGAAGAAAATACAGCTTTAGATTGATCGATAAACTTGAGTACAATAGGCAAGCCAGTACCTGTTGGGTATGCAGTGAATGCTCCTCGCGCAGGAGGCGAAATTTAAAGGGGCCAAGTTCAGTCGGAATCCTGTAAAGGGAAAATAGCATGTACAGCGACAAACACATTGCCTTGTGCTTTTTCTACCCGACATAGTAAGCACATATTAACATATTAAGCAAGCCGGCAAAAGTGTCAACTCAAAGCTGGATGGTTGTGAGTTCGAAGACCGAGCCGGCCAATGACCGTCGGGATCACTAACTACTACTGGGGCACATAAAATAGGATCGCGGTCACCACATTTTCTCTAAGTACAAACAATAACCTGGAGGTGATAGGTGAAGTCTAGGGTGTCTTTTTCTTTGTCCTTACTTACAAATTACGAAGACCTACTTTGAGCTAAAAGTCTTTCGTTCACCCTATCAGTGCTCTTCTATCATTTCCTCCGTATGGAGCTTATCAGAATTTAACATAACAATAAAAGTATATTCCTACACGCATTTTGATGTCTGGACAAAGCAGATTTATTTAGAAAAAATATATGAGGTCGAGAAAAAAACCAATGAACAACAGATAATTATGAAATAACTATACAGGAAATCTTCGGATCTTTGGGTATCCCCTATTTATGATATGAAGATTTCTTCTTTCTTAGAAGAAAAAAGAACTGTTAATTTTTAAATCTGAAGTCACAAAAGTGTAGGTGTGCAATAACAGTCCTCTTTTATTGATAATTTAAATTTACAAGGTGTCTTTCTGTAGAATAATACCTCCAAAACTGTATTTTAAATATAAACATACGCGCATATATTTATTGGGCATTTAGAAAAATAATGTCAGATAATTTCATTCCTCCCGACAGACTTTAGAAATATCACTCACGAAAGGAATTTTTCATTATTATTCTGATAATTTTTATCGTAATTAATCAGTTTTATAACAGAAATATTTTTCTGATCCCAATATCCCCGAATTTCATGCTGGATGTAATCGATGTATTTCTCGTCTGATATTCACTTCTCCCAATTTATTTAGAAACTAATATACTTGAACAAAAGATACTTAAATTGATAGTGGATGACAATAAAGCATTTTCTACCTACAGACTGCTGAACGCTGGTCGATTGGTTAAGGCGCTGATCGTCGGTACAGAGTTCGTGGGTTCGAATCCCATAATAGCATGGATGTTTGTAGCCCGTTCGGAATCTGCTTTAAGCAGTAGGTCCTGGTCTCCTTAGCCCTCGTGTGCAAATCAGTAGACCATAGCGCGCCAAACCCAACCAAACCAAACCTACCTATAGACTGATTAAATTGGTTGAATCTCAATGCTTCTGTGTTGGTGAAGTGATGATGGGGGTTCCACACCATCATCACTTAAATAAGACAAAACAGATTTATTCTCGCGATTCAGAAATTTACTGTGAATGTATTTATTTAAACCATTTTTGAACACGTTATGATTGCTGATAAAATAAAATTTTGAAAAGAAGTTTCGCAGGTAATCAAATGTTTTAAGAATTATTATACTATTATGGACAATAATGTGGTAGAAATACTTGCGCTTGAGGAATTGCAGCGGATTTTATGAAACTTTGAATTAGATTCTTAAATTTTATTCAGAATAATAATTTGAGAATCCGCTCTGCAGATCAAGACTGGTTAGGAATCCATAGGATATAAGAGATGACAATGACATAAAAGTGTTTTCTTAGTGGTTGTTAGAAGTTTTTCTTAAATATCACCAACCTTAAGCACTTTCTTTTCCTTTTATGGTAACCATTTGTTGCATGTATTTTAAGCAAAATGTTAATTTACTTCTATTATTATTATTAAATTAAAAGATATTTAATTTTATCATGAAATAGATTTCTTTGTCTGACTTTTCATTTGTTTGGAGTAGGGCTAAGGCCATCTGAGAGGAGGATTTTTTTTTAAATTTGTCGTGAGCACTTTTTCCTTTATGAGATTTATGCAGTGGGGCAGGATTTACTTCCTAAAGCAGATTCAGAATGGCTTTATATAGTTCCAATCCACGAGCCCTGGTATTGTAAGGAAGTATCTAGTTGATTCAACTGTCATACGACTCCAGAAGAGTGGATTCCCACTTAATCCATTGAGAAATAGTTAGACTGGCACGCTCCTCTTGGTATTATACACAGAGATAACTTTGATAACACCTAAGAATATATCTTGATCCTTTCGATAGGACTCTTTTTCAAACCAACAGATATACTGCATTGAAAAGAGCCATTTACAATCGCCATGGTTTGTAAGAAACCCAGTGGCACTGGGGTAGTGTTTCTTGCTCCCAGATCCAAGGTTCGATCCCCTGGTTGGGCAAAGTTGACTCTTACTTTCAGTCCTTCAGTGGGTAGACAAACTGGGGATCAAGTAAGTATGCTTGGGAAGTAAATGCTGGGTTCCGCATAAGGTAGGAAACCTACCCAGAGCATATGCTTCGAACCCCAGGGCCCTTGATCTCGGAAACAAAGATTGGCACTGTAAGTCCTGGCTTCCTAGGGGCTGTTGCACCTAAGATTTCAGTTTTCATGGTTAGTATGATTGAAATTTAACATAAAATATGACAAATTTTGAAAGTAATTTAATATTTAAATTTAATATTTAATATTTAATATTTAAAATTAATATATATTACACAAGAAATTACTGTAGACATGAAAGTAGCAAAGACATATGTAATAGATTCCTAATTGAAACATTTTAAAAATGTGGAATGTCTTTTAATACAAATAGCACCATCTAACACAGGGCTTCCAACTAGTGCCTCGCGAAAGATTTTTGAAAGATAAATAAAATATTTCATAGCTCCAAAATATTTTATCTTAAAAGAAATTCATTGAAAATAGGCACAAAACTCGACTTGTAGATTCTTCCTTGCTTTACCTTGTGAGTTAAGCATTAATATAGCTTATGGTGAATGTACATTCATTAGTTGATGCAACCAATGTAGACCATCAACAATGCTTTCATTATATTATCCTTTTTTTTAAAGTTTTACTTTGATTACATTAATTTTATTTTGTTTTTAGGTTTTTTTCTCGTCATTGGTCAAAATTAATTCAAACAAATTGATATTATTGAGTGATTGTTTTCAAAATTCAATTGTTTGGGGTCTAATAGTATTTTGTACCTTTTTAATTTTCCCCTTTTGTGCTATTGTAAAATAATTAGGGCTGCAAGAGCTTTAATCATTTTCTTAAAATGTATAAAAGCTTTTTTTCTTATTTTGATTTCTTCCATTATGTTTATTCTTATATTTAATATGTACAGTTAGTCATTATTTCCAGTGCACGGGCACTTGCTTTTAAGCATTCGCCACTAACAAGCTGCCGATATTTATTGACTATTTTATTATGGGACACCATATAGGCAGCCAACCTTATTCTCTAGGGACAACACAAACAAAGTAGATCCTCGTAATTTAAGAAGTAGGAATTAAGCAGAAGACCCCGAGGTCTGTCCGGCCACCTCCAGATGCATCGTTTGAGAACTTAGAAGGCATTATACCATGAACATATTTTACGTGCCCCAGTTACCATTAAGGTCACAGATCTTAGGATGGCACTGTAACGTATCCGGTCCCTGTTTTAGGTGACAATGAAGAAACAGGTGTTTATTGAATAAATGATTTATTTACACCTCAGAGCTATATACACATTTCTAGATACACAATACAAATGCTGTTCACAAGCATGTGAAACACTAGACGTAGGCCTAAATATAGACGTATGAAAAAGGTCCCTGCCGAATGGTTTAGTAACCGACGGAAGATAACGATTCGGTAGCTTCGCGTAAAAGTTTTCGGTAGTAATTATGTAGGCAGTACACTCAATTAGACGAGAGGTTGAAGTAGCAATTGGTATCTCCGAAGAAGATAAAAACAAAGTCAGAATTCCTAAGAGGAATACACGTACAATTCTGAAGAAGATCGAATTAAAGGAAAACCCAAGGCACAGTGTATCGTTATCCATTTCAGAGATACATCCCAAGAGATATATCCTAAGGTGAGATTTTCGCTAAGAAAAACTCTCCGATGGAGAGACTGGTCAAGACGACCTCCGAAATAGCTGTCTCTAGCTAATTCCTAAAGAAGTGATCCCAAGGTGGGATTATCGTTAAACAAACTCTCCGATAGAGAGACTGGTCAAGGCGACCTCTGAATTAGCTGGTTGCCAGCTAACTACTTTTAAAAAAAACTTACTTCGTTCTATAAAATAAATGTTTTACTTCAATTTAATATACAAATTTAGCTTCTTAAATACATATTTCAAAAATTCTTGAGGATAAGTTAATTCTAAATTTTTTTATTTAATGTAGCCTGTTATTTTCAAAAATATACTCTTTGCAAGGGTAAAACTAGATAATTTCATTAAAGCTAGAGCACTAAAGATTTTAAAAGATTAAAGATTTTATAACAAATGTATTGTAAAAAAGAAATTTTGGAAAATGGCTTGTCATGAATTGACAATTTTTTTTATTTCATTTTAGATGCGTTGATCAGCATACTACACGTAATTCGAACATATCGCTGCAAATTCATTTTAAAACAATTTAGTTAATCACAGATTTACTTCACGAACTTCACACTGGCTTATCATACAGCGGATCAATGACAATTTTCAAACCATCAAAAAACCAGAAACCTTCTCCGTGCGAGGTAGAAGTTATAGTCTTTTTACATCCTACGTGAGAAGGAAAAGTTGTAGTTCTTTACAGGCCATTATAAGGAAGAATTCAAGTCAGATGCTACTATGTCCCCTTAAAAGCAATTACCCCGAAAGCGTTACATATTTAACACAAAGAGGTTTAACTGTGTTAATTCCTATAAGAAGTTTTAATGATATTATAATAATAAAAAAATACCAGTTTTCTTAAAATGCACAAAACAAACGATTACCATACAAACAAGAGTATCCGTGCATAAATTTGGCGATATTTAGCCAGATTGGAAAGAAGGCAAGGTCTTTCTGTAGTGAAACCTTTGTAACGAACAAATAGATATGAAACTATTCTTTTTATTATATCGAGCTTATATTCCATTAGACTTTTTGTTTTCACGATCTTCTCACTGGCGATGTTTTCGCATCCATTGTTAATATTGAAAAGGCGTCCGTCCGAAAAGAAATATTTAGAAAACAGCAACATTCAAATTTTATTAGTCCTTTTTATTTGTGAAGTTTCTATTCCAAAACCAATAAAACAATATGACTCTGTACTGATTCAGCATTAGTTGGTACTGAGTTTATCTTTTCTATTCTAGAAATAAAAGCCTTCAATTCTTTTACGTATGAAATCTCTAATAATCTATTCTTAGGTAGGAAGCTCTAAAAGATTGAATTTGCATTTAGAGTGATTTTTAGGTTCTCATTTATTTCTCGAAGAAAAACAAATGATTTCCGATAATCTTCAAGTATCTTAAATATTATTGTCTATAATGAAAATAACAGTGCTGCTAAGAGCATTTTTTGTTAAAGCTGTTTCAGGTAAAAGACTTAAAAAAATACTGGTAAAAGGATAAAAATTCTTTTACTACCTACCTAGTTTAAATATTCTCTTTATAGGAATAAAATTTTTTTGCTCTTATTTTTAAAAAAGTTTTCTTGCGAATGTATTTTTTTTCTTCTTCCCCATTCTTAAGTGCCACATTTTTGTTTCTGTTTAATACCGTTTTTTTCCTTATAAAACTTCATTTTCGCTTTTTCTTACATCTGTATATACGGGCTGTTAATCAAATGCCATTTTTTCGGTGAAAACTTTGAAATATTTACTGATTTGCATGCGAGGAACATTTTGTATTCATTTAAATACTTTGTTTGAAATAATAGTTAATGTTATTGTTAAATGAATCAAGAAATTATCTAAATGAAAAATTGGTAGAAAAAAGAGAGGAAGAAAAAAATTAGTAGAAATTTTAAATGCCTTAAGAAGCCTTAGAATAAAATGTTTTTCCGTCTTTTAAGCATCCTTAAGTATGTCTGTATCACTTGTTTAGCAAATGTTCTCAAAACTTTCGTGTATTTGAATAGAATAAGAATCCAAAATGGCCGTGTGTGAACGATAGCAAGTTCTGATAAGGATTTAGTTAGGAAAGAGGACCCACGTAAAACAATTGAATAATTTAGGAGCTGTTATGTTGAAAAAAACAATTTTATTTCAACTTTTCTTCAATAATACGTAAGGGAGGGAAGGGAAGGGAATGCACAAAATACTTGAATGTTAGATCAGGGGATTTCCAACTTGTAAGGGCCACGTTAGAAACCTTAGACATGACTACGGGCCGCACTTTCATATTTGGCCAATTATCGTAAAATTCCGCATTCAGAAGCCTCACAATGTGCTAAAACCTGTTGGATTCTACCCGGGATGGGAAGGAAAAGGACTTGAGAATTGGTAAAAATCAGGAATTGTAGAGGAGTCGGTAATGTTAGAAGACACTGGAGGGAGAGTGTGTTGAGGCATCCAAAGCCTGTAAAGGGCTGTTTTGCTTGTAAAGAAGAAGAAAACAGTTAGATATTCCTGTGTTATAAAATATATTTCTGGGGCTCATGACTGTTTGTAAGAGCCATGGTAGCTCCGCATCGATCTCAAAATGCGAGTTACGACTTCGAGACTTTAGCCGGCTAAAGATCCGCCGTGTTCATTAATGACGGCTGAGGCAAGTAAAATAGATTCATTTTCGAAATATCCTCAAAGTTCCCAAGGCTCACCACTTCGCCTTTCATGTGGCCTCTGGCTTACGTGCTTGGCTGCAACTGACATTGACAACAGTAACATTTATCTACAAATAAAAATATTATTCACGTGAAATAAATGTTAAATATTTTTTCAATTGATATGGAATAAGATTGTGATTTATAAATAAGATGATAAAACCCAGCCACTTTAACCTAAAAATTATACAAAAATATTAAAAAATTTGGAGGGTTCCAGAAAGCTCCAAACTTATATTTGGGAGACACATCTACTACAGCTACCGCTTATTCAAGCGTTTCTTTATTTTATTTCTGTAAATGCTCGTATATAAATGAGTGAATGAATATATGGATTAAAACTCCATGTTGAGGAAAATTCCAGAAAAATTCAATTTGCCCACGCAAAGAGTCAACACAAGAGGTCCTTTCAAAGTGCTTGGCAAATGCTGTAGAAAATGTTTATAATTTTCTTTTTCCTCGGTCGTTCAAAAACAACACTCGAAACGTTTAGAATAGTCCTAGAGTAAAGAAAATTGAACTTTTTCTGGCGATCGATTGTCTTAAAACTCATCCTAGGTTCTGGTTTGTCACTGCCAGAAAAGTACTATGTATGTACTTGCACACACACAAAAGCACACATAAATATGTATATATGTATATATATATATATATATATATATATATATATATATATATATATATATATATATATAAATATATATATATATAATATATATATATATATATATATATATATATATATATATATATATACATATATATATATATATATACATATATATATATATATATACATATATATATATATATATGTATATATATATATATATATATATATGTATATATATATATATATACATATATATGGATATATATATATATATGGATATATATACATATATACATATATATATATATATATATATACATATATATATATATATATATACATATATATATATATATATATATATATATATATATATATATATATATATATATATATATATATATATATATATATATATATATATATATATATATATATATATATATACAGAATCAAACGATATATCCTAAAAGAAAAAATTAAAAGAAAATACAATATTAATGCAATATTGAATGTTTTACTGCGCAATTAAATTAAAAATATCCAAAGTTAAGTAATTAAAAATATCCAAAGGTATAAAAGACTATAAAAATAGATAAAATAGAAAAATAATCATAGAAACTAGTTTTAACCAGAGTGGGGGGTCCCTCCCCGCAGTCATTTCGAAACATTGTATCACTGGTTGTTTATAGTCCATATATGGGGTTCTATTTTTTCTATTTTATAGTTTCATATATATAAACATTTATATATATATATATATATATATATATATAAATATAAATGTGTATATATACATATATATATATATATATATATATATATATATATATATATATATATATATATATATATATATATATATATATATATATATATATATATATATATATATATATATATATATATATATATATATATACATATATATAAATATATATATATATATATATATATATATATATATATATATATATATATATATATATATATATAATATATATAAATATATATATATATATATATATATATATGTATATATATATATATATATATACATATATATATATATATATATATATATATATATATATATATATATATATATATATATATATATATATATATATATATATATATATATATATATATATATATAAATGTATATATATACATATATATGTATATATACATATATATATATATAAATATATATATATATATACATATATACACACACATATATATATATATATATATATATATATATACATACACACACACACACACACACACACACACACATATATATATATATATATATATATATATATATGTCATGTCTAGATTTTGTTAGACATGTAATTCCTGCAAAAAAAAAACTAGCCCTTATTCGATTTGCTAGGTTCTAGGCTCGTCAAAGTGTATTGGCAGTCGTAATCAGCATTGAACCCCTACCAAAAGCATAGAATCAATCAAGGCAGGAGTCCTTTTAAATAATTTTATTATTTAAGAAATCTGCGATTTGCGAACATCTTTTTAAAATGAAAGAGATCTGCCAGAATTCTAACAGAAAATAACAGGATAATAATTTTGATATATTACACACACAGACGCACACACACATATATAAATATTACAGCCTAATATCAGAAAGAATTTTATGTTTTAAAACAAAATTAGGCAGAGTGTTAAGATAAAATAAAGAATAGAAATAAGTTAAAAATTTTTTTAAACATAAAAAGAAGAGAATTTTTTCCCCATACATTTTAGCGTTAAATATACCCATAGATGTTCCAGGATTACCCAATGGTTTTATTGTCTCCAAATACCTGATGCCAACTCAGGAAACAGAAAGAAATTTGAGATCCAGATATAGGGTAAAACAATCGACGCGATAACACAATCCAGCGTAGGAGGATAAGATGATCAGGATTGTAATTTGACCGTGTTTTATTTCTCCCTGCTGTCGGTTTCTCTAGATTCTTTTTATTCCCATGACGTAGCAAATCGTCGTCAAGAGTTTCTCCACTCTGCAAGGAGAGGGAGTTGTTTGCCCGTCTAAATATACCGAAAGCATTCTTGGGAACCGCCACCTACATTTCGCTATTGTTGTGGCAGTAAATGAGCATTTTAGGTCTGGACTTTATAGTGCTGCGGTAAAAATATCCATTATGATTATTTTCTTGACACATAGAACTCACTCTTCGGGCAAAGAAAGGACTTTTATTAGTAATGGGAATGTGAAACCCAGCACCTTTATAATAGATTTCGCGATGATTGTAGATTATTTAACCTTTTTAGCGATTCAACTGTCTCTCGAGTTGCAGCCCGTGGTTATTGGGTATGGATTTGGTGCAATTATATTGTGTCTATATTTTTGAACAGTGAGAAAGTTGAGAACTTTTGAGCTGATTTATTTCCGGTAATTGATTGTAACTAACAAGCATCACAGTGCAGGGCTGATTCACAGTTTTTCAACTCCTCTTCTTAGCCCACTCTCCTGTTTCTAATCATGGATCTTGTTGGTGCTTCAACCACATTTGGCGAAATTGGCGTGCTTGCAGCTTGCGTGCGTGGCGTTTGAAATCTGGCGAGGGGATCGTAACTCAACAAATTGATACATAAACAAAAACAACATTTTGAGGAAAAATTTTACAAAAATTGAATATTTAAAATCTAATTGAATTAACAAAGAAAACACAAAGGAAACACATAACATTCATACTAAATAGACTGAAACATTCACTTAATCAAAAATTAAATAAACTGAGTGTGATTTTCATCACAAATTTGTGATTTAGTGTAAATTGTAAAATTAATTTTTTTGTTAAATTAATGGAACGAATGAGAAATGAAAATAATATCGATAATAACGAAATTTAATTGTTAATAGAAATAAATTCACAAAAAAATTGGAAAATACCAAGAGAAAGTTAGTCCAAAGGGATGAGGGAGGGTAGGCGGGATCTCATCCAGCAAAAAACTCTTTGACTTAAAAGAAACTGTATTTTGAATGGAGGTTGAAGAGGAGTTGTAAAATTGAAAATTTTTTTTCAAATCTCTTATTGCTACCTTATTCATGCGCCCAAATATGCTGATCAAGCTAAAAGAAATTTTTAAAAAAGTTTTAAACAAAGCACGACCTTATTATTTATTTTCTATATTCAAGTAATTGAAATATACTTTGTGGGTTGTGTGTATTTTGTTATTTGTACTCTAGTTCAACTGGTTTTACTTTTAGGCATTCTGCTAATAAATTTTAAACACTCGCCTATCTTGTCTACTGTCCAGAAACTAAGCCTTATTGTACTTTTCTTGTAATACATGCTTTCTTTTACTCATCACTGCAGCACTATTATAGGAATTTGCTTTTTAGTTATTGCAGTTTGAGCTACATACTTCTTAAATTTGACTTTTACAACTACTTCCCATTGAAGAGTCAATTTGTGACGTTGGTTGTTTAGAGATCTGCAGATGCTCGTCGTGATATCGTTAACTTTACCCTTCTTTTTCTCTGCATCGATCTCTAATCGAACCTGTTTTTAATTATGATTCCACAGTATCGAACGGAATTGTTTGTTTCAAGGGCAGAAATTCAATGAGGAGAATCCCTTTATGACTTGAAAAGACAGAAATCGAAACACACCTCTAAAGTAGCAGCTATGAAGATTCGGAATCAAGGCACTCATTTCAACACGGCTATTACAACACGAGTTTTCAACTAAGACGAACAGGGCACATTCTACTCAAGAGTTTGTCTTTAAATGGAAGGTTACTTACCTTCCCCCATACCGCTGGGATTAGCCTGGAAGTCTTAACAACCATATGGGTTCGGCTTGTGCAAACTGTGTTACCAATTTTAATTGAAGTTTTATCTTAGCATCAAAAGCTCAATGGACTTCATTTTTAGACTCCTTCTTCTCTCTTTCTCTTTCACTGTCCCTCTCTCTCCTCTTTATTTTTCTTCCTCACTATTTCTCTCTTCTCTATCTTTCTCCTTAACTGTATCATATTTTCTTTCTCTCTCACACTCTTTCTTACCATCTCTCTCACTATATATATATATATATATATATATATATATATATATATATATTATATATATGTAAAATATTTCTTAGAAATTCTCATTTTGTACTTCTTATTTTCTTCATATCTGTTTTCCCAGCCACAAAATATCTTATCTAAGGGAGGGGAGTGTACGTTGACTTAAAATTCTCTCTACTAGTCCCCGAAAACTAACTCTGAAACAAATTCTAATTTCTGTCCACTCGTCTGATTTTCCAGCTGTCCCAGGTGAATAGCTCACTTTTTTTTGATAATCTAAGTTTCTTTCTGACTATTAAATTCGCTGGCAAAGTTGCTCCCTCCTGGAAATGTTCTCCACGTCTCTCGTTGTGAGCTCCAACAAGTGTTTTCATGTACCTATTCATTCTCTGCTCCTGACGGAGAAACAGGTCGTTTTCCTTAAGTCTGGAATAAAGTTAAGTTCCACGTTGAGCTCGCTGCTTCTTTTTTCATGTAATGGAGCTATGACTGATTAATCTTAATTAGATTTCCTAAGTTTATCCTTTGCCCGGTATAAATAATAATGGCTTAATCACATGTAACCGGTGGATTTAATTTCACCGTGATTATATATATATATATATATATATATATATATATATATATATATATATATATATATATATATATATATATATATATATATATATATATATATATATATATATATATATATATATATATATATATATATATATATATATATATATATATATATATATATATATATATATATATATATATATATATATATATATATATATATATATTGTAGCGTACTGGGGCTCTAAGTGAGCCCGAACAAGGATAGCGGAGGCCTACGTACAGACTATGATATTTATTTAGAAACACAATACTGAAGTTATGATAAATACAGATGAAACGATGAATATCTACAATGAAAAGGATGATCGATGCAGGAATCAGCTAAGAAAAAAAAGGGGGGGGGGAGGACACTCAATCGCTCCCTCGTCGTTCTGAGCCGATGAGTTTCTCAGGAGACTGGATCCGTCAAAAATCCTCTCTGGGCCTCCAACCCTGCTCTTTTATATAGTCGGCTGACCGCAAGAATGTCCATCTCAGCTGATCGGACAGCTGGTTGATGACGTGGTGGGGAAAGCGCGTGTCGGCTCTCTCGCCAGCAGGTGCCAGAGAAGCTTGCAGTAATCGGGAGCAATCTCGCGATGTCCCTGAACAAACCTTTGGAGAACAAAAATAGGAAGTATTGCTGCCTCCCTTACAATGTAGAGGACTTCTGTCTTGTGAAACTCTTTCTTCGGGATGCCATTGAAACTAACACTGGGAACACTTCGCCAGCATCCTAATGAATTTCTCCGACAGAATGATTGAGATGGTCCTCGGTGTCAACAATCCTCCATTCAGCATCCCATTCTGCGCGAAACAACGTCCTTTCACTAGGCAAAGAAGAGCTCAGTTCAAGTGCCCACAATAGGCACGTTTGCTATTCTTCTACGTTAGGCTGGTTTTTCTCACGGTCGTAGATCAGTCTGTACCTCTAAATTTAATGTAACGCGAATACGTTACAATATATATATATATATATATATATATATATATATATATATATATATATATATTACTGTATTTTGGTAATTAATACAAACATGAATTGATTATCTAAGAAAGACTCAATTTTACACAGTTCCACTTTGGTACTGTGAAAAAAGTTACGGTCTTATGAGGGAAAATTCTTTCTTCATATTGCTCTGAAAATGAAAGGAAACCATTAAAAACATGATGTTGTTTGCATTATTGCGAAAGAGACCCACCCCTTCATAAACCTTAATCACTTAATGAATATTTCTGATAAACCTGATGTAGAATACGCCTGTTTTAACAGGAAAAAAAATTTTCATATATTTTGTTTATCTTGTTTTGAATTTAACCGTTAAGTTTATTTTATGTTTTTTAATAAATATATGAATTTTTTTGGTATTCCTTTTTTATTGCAAGAGTTTTCAAATTTTAATTGGTTTGCATCTATCAACAGTATGTTTCTTTCAATACCAATTTTTATCGTGAGGGAAAAGAGGTGACAGTTTACATTTTTAGTTTGGAGCGGCAGACCTGATAAAGCTGACTCTGGTCCAGGATTCCTTAAAATCATTACATTTACAAAGAATGAGTAACGTTATACTATTATAATAGTAATAGTTTAATCTGAACATATTACAGTACGGTTTTAGCTTTAGGAATGATAAATATGAATGCAAAGATGATTTTCATATCATATGTAGCCCAGTTGAGTCTATTAACCCTTTCATGGGCCATTTATTTCTCCCTCCACGTTACCAAACTTTCAAAACAGAGCTGCTAATTTTATTCAATCGATCGAAAAATTGAAGACAGCTCAAAACCGAAGCTGATATCAGTCTTCCCGTCATTTCAATAACAAGACCAATATATTATAATGGGTTTTGCGTTTCCCACAGGTGCATTTTGTAAGTCATGTAGGTGGGAAGTAATAGTCCCACGGCCCACGAAAGGGTTAAAGTATTACCATATGTTAATGGAACTTTCTAACTCCACTGTTGTTAAATTTGGGGAGCTAATAATGTACAAACAGCCTATTTTATTTATCTATTTATGTACAAACAACTTAGCAGCTTTGGCCTTGCTAGTTTTAGAAAGTTTTTCTTTCAATGCAGCTGACAATACAAACAGATATTTTCATGCGAAACACGGCTTCAAAGCTGATTTAACACCATCCTAGAAGTACGTGTACCTTAAGGACCCCAAATGCTTGGCTTGTTGGCTCCAGATGTATAGTTTGAACTTGGAGAACATTGCGACTACGAAACTATTTTATGTGCCTCGGCCGCCATTAATGAACACGCTGATGTTTGGAATCACAACCTTCCGGTTATGCGATTGAAACCTTTGCCGATTGAGCTACAACGGCTCAGTTTTAGAACATAGCATAAGAATTATATTTCTGTCCTATAGTGGATGATGAAATTTCATCCTTTATTTAGAGAATTTTTTGAAAATTCTAGTATTTCATATCTCAACTATGATTTTTGAAGCAAAATACTATTATTAAATATTTAAACCATAATAGAAAGAACCCATAATAGAAAGAAATCTTCAAAACAAAATACACCAGAATAGCAAATCTCTATGTACTGCAAATCTCAAAGAAAATTTAAAATCGTTTTTTGGTAATACAGGTCTTAAATTTCAAACCATATTTATGATTCTAACATGCGGCTAAAAAAAATAAGTAATATCCGTAGAAGAACATATCACTGAGCGCATGAAGTCAGCGGAACAAGATATGAAATGTAATGTTCTTTTATTTACCGTGTGCTTGAAAAACATGTTAGGAAAATGAGTTAAATGGTAAGTGGATTCTCAATTTTGCGGCTTCGACAGTTTGTATTGGATCATATTTGCAGTCAACTTCAAAACCATGATGTAAACCGAGCTAGAAAGGAAAATATGCGACGAATATGCATTTTAAATTCATCAAACAGGATATGCTTCTTTTAATCGATGCACCACAATAAACCAATTAAAAATATAAAACGCTTTCCGTTCTCTAGTAGTCCCTTTTTACTTCGTGTTAAAGGAATAAGTTGACGATAAAGAGATACATACACACACGCATGTATGCACATACACACATATATACAGGGTATCCCAAATCGACCGCATAAACTCTGCACAGCTAGATTCCTCGTTGGAAGTAAATAAAAACTGCCCAAAGAAGCATTCCTGTACGATCCATAGTTTACGAGAAAAATACGAAAAACAAAGCATGACGTCATTTCCGGTGCAAGAAAAAACACTTTATTGAACATATCAACAGCAGTATATGCACGGTCATACTCCCTAACAGTTCGTAAGGCATTTCCATGACATCGGCCGTAAATCAGGTAGATGTCACAATAGTCACGAACGGAATACATGGCCACCATACGAAGACTACCGGTAGCTGCAAGATGCAGCCTTTTAAACACCAGTTCAAAGACGGCTTAACGTAATTCCATGGCGCGCATACATGACGCGATATGCGCTGCGAACGTTTTAAACATTATCGTCTGGAAAGATATGCAAATACTGTTGTTGATATGTCCAATAAAGTGTTTTTTCTTGCACCGGCAGTGACGTCATACTTTGTTTTTCGTATTTTTCTCGTAAACTATGGATCGAACAGGAACGCTTCTTTGGGCAGTTTTTATGTACTCCCAACGAGGAATCTAGCTGTGCAGAGTTTATGCGGTCGTTTTGGGACACCCTGTATATATACATGCAATAATTTTGGTTTATTAAAAATTTTATTACAATAATAATTATTGTAGAAGCAGCGATTAACCATTTTAAAAAGAATATTATTTATCCATTTAAATTTACAAGAATCTTGAAAATATCGAGAAATGGACTTAATTGCATTGGCTTATATGAGCATTAAATCTTTTGGGGAAGAGATGACATTGATATTATGGGAAACAATTTTGAGATTATTAAATTGCGTTTCAATGTGGAATAATCCCCTGTATCCAAATGAGAGACACCTTAACATCCAGAATGTGTGTAGTTTTTCCTCCGGAGAGTCATTGATGTTAAAGAGAAGCTACATTTGTATTGAGAGGCGAAATATCTCATAGAGTCTTGGTGCCCAAGCGAAATCAAAGCATATAGAATTAGAATAAATCTGTCACATAAAGTATTCAAAAATAAAACAAGACAAAATCTCAAGATATCTCAAGTGTGAGTGGTTGACTTGTTTGTTGCTGACTCCACGTTGGTTGAGGGCATTAATCAAGCATTAGCGTCTGTAGCGTTGGTAGCTTTTCTCATTCTGTACTCCTACTGGAAGGTGTAAGATAGTTTTTGATGCAGAGATTGCAGATACACATGTCCTTTTATCTTAGCTATACGGCCAAGATTAATATAGGCATTTCTAAAAAGGTTATCATACTCTTTGATTCTAGGGATTGTCCCCCAAGCCATTTCTTTTATTGAAGTTCTTTGATGTTAAAGATAAGCTGTCTGAATTGAGAGGCAAAAAATATCATAAAGTCATAGTGCCCAATCGAAATTAGAGCATATATAGATAGAATAAATCTGTCACATAAATCATGCAAAAATCAAACAAACGACCAAATCTTAAGATATGTTTCTTTAGTAACTTTACATACTGTATACAGTCAAATAGATGACGTGTTTGCAGATGACTCCATGTTGGCATTAAAGAAAGAGCTGTCATCTATTGCCAGCTTTTCTCATTCTTTACTCCTACTAGAATTTATAAAATAGCTTTTGATGCAGAGATTACAGCTGTACATGTTACTTTATCTTAGCGCCAAGTCAAAGGTTAACACTCCGAGTGGAACACACCGAGGAAAAAAAGTCGCCAAAAATATGCTAAAGTTTTATTGTGTCAGTGACCAAAGTGTTCCATGAATTTTTACTTCACCCTTTGTCGAATACGGGAATACGGAAACCCATCCTCGTTATTGTCCCTTTACTTCCGGTTATAAATAGATATATAAATAGACATTATTGATTGTTAATTTTTAATACACATAAAGCTCGTCAAGTCTAGAAGATCATCCCATAAGAAATAATGGGTTCTAAAAATACGAATAAAAATATTTTTAAGAGAATTATTTATATATTTTTACGAAAGTCATCGAAGATATTTAAGTGGTGCAATTAGAGATACATCTGTTACCGCAAACGAAATACTTCGAAATAGAGATTGACAAAGCCATGAGAAGCTATCAGCGTCTTTGTGCCTCAGAAAGTAGGGGTGCATCCCTCAATAAATGTCAGTCAAAGAGGGGTGCAGTTCCTAAACAATCGACCTGATCCTCCTACCTCAAAACTCCATGGGGGAAAGCACTGGCAGAAATGTACAATACATCCATTTTCGGAACGTTTTTAGAGGTCTAAAATTGTACGTGACAACCGGCGGAATTGTACGTGCAAACCGCTTAGAGGGTTAATATAGGTATTTCTCAAAGGTTGTCATACTCCTGACTCTGGGGCTGCCCACCAGACAATTTCTTCTTTTGAAGATCGTACGCCAGACAACTTTTCAAAACGTGGACGAGTCCTTAATGACTTAATTCAACGTCACAAAGAGGTTGCCATGCAATGAATACCTGCACATTATGGCCTTTAGAGAACTGAAATTGCATTTTTTTACTTTTTGACCCAGAAAGGGCTAAAATTATACAAATATCTGATAATCTATTTATTTCTACAGAACCAAAATGTTCATTAACAGGTATTTTAGAGCCACCAGCTCTCTTCATAGATATATCCTTTTGTTGAACAGATAACATTAATAAAGATAAAACAGATCTTAATAAAAATAAATTCTAATCTGTGTAGAACAGTGAGCGACTTAATCAGACATTTTGCTTCAAAAATAAATTCCAGGAAATGTTTCCCTGTTTTAAAATGAAGTCATAATATTTGAAAACCTTTTCTCATTTCTTCACTCTAGCCAAAATCGATACTTATTTTGTACTTTCTAAAAAAACAAAAAACTGTAAGAGAAACTCCTGAAAGTCAAAGCAGTTCATTTCACGAAAAATGTATTAAAAAATTGCGGAAATTTAACGTTTTCATAAATATATTGAAAAAGCGATTATTTGTTATTGTTCCATGATATAAAGGTTAACGAGGGAGAGAAATTCATTAAATGTAAATTTTTCAGTACTTTCTTTCCTGTTTCGTTTTTATTTATAGTACCTCCTGTTTAAAAACTAGGAATAAATAGTCAGTCTGGAATGTCTCGCAACACTGGTGAAGCGCAGTTTATTTAAGTCTCTCTCTTATTGTTTAGAAAGAAGACGCAAGAAATTCACATCAAATTTAAATTTTTATTTGTATTTTCGCAAACAGAAGCTTCAAAGATTATTGGCTACATGTCACAAACTTTTAAATATTTACGGAAAGTCCTAGCTACAGATGCGAATGCCAAGTGGTTTGAAGTCCCACTTTCCCCTTTTCTCCCCACGTTACAAAGCGAAGTTTTCGAACTCCATTGATTTTTGGGGGAGGATCTGTTGCTTTTCTCAAAATACCGAAAGAATAAATTTCTAAAAATGGAGTAAAAATCATCAAAACACGATATCCGAAACGGATGTTAAGTTTGATAGAGCTAGCTTCTGTGTTTCAAAGTGACTGCGACTTTGTTAGAATTTGCATACGGATACGTCGCATTTGTTTTTCTTTCGTTAAATTAAAAATATTATGGAATCTTAGAAATGACAAAGGGGAAGATAAAAATTGATATTCCTTCTATTTAGTTACGATAAAAAATGTATTTTTTTCATATAAAATTTTGCCCGTTCTCAGTTGTAGTATCGTTTAATAAAATACAAAATCTATTAAGATTTGCATTAAAGAAGTTTGTTTGCTTGCGAAGAAGAAACCAGAACGAACCACTAATCAGAATTTCTGTCTGGAGGCATACTTTCCTAACTTTAAGGTAAGAACTCTCCAAAGTGAAGGTATCATGTAATATAAAGTCTTTTGTATCTAAAATTAAAAAAAAAACTAAAGCTAAAAACTAATGATTTACTTAACTGTCGTTGGTTTTGAAGTTGTTATCGGCAAAAGTGTTTGGTTCACTTATACACAGTTGTCTGAACGTTTTGAACCCGTCCTAAACTGATTAGTTTTCGTCTTTACTTTTATGAGCGAAAAACTAGCATTACTAAAAATCTTGTATTCGTAACCTATTGCTAGTAGGGTAATCCATTATTTTCCTTTTCAAAAAATAAATTTAAAAAATTAAAATTTCTATTACTTTTGTCATGACAACTGTATACTTAAGTTTAAAAAGGAAAGAAAAGTCTTGGGAGGATGCTTAATCCTCTTAGTTCACCTCATGGATGCGCTACTGGAACAGCAGTACTTATACGCTTCAACTACAGAAATCGAATAACTGAGCGGATTTCTTCTCGAGATTAGTTTTTCAAACGAATCGCCATTTGTGCTAACCTTATAATTATCGTTGTAGTTGGTGGTTGGTTGAAATGATGCAGTTGCTGACCACTTGTATTAGAATTATCGCGCACTATTAATCTCTATAACCGACGTAATTCCAGAAATATTGTCCTTGTAACCTTACTTTTTCATTATCTCTTCTATTAATGAAAATAATTAGAGATTGAGCATCAGGAATAAGTCATCATAGATCGGCAAAGAAAGGAGCTGACTCACCTGAACTGTCTAATTGGTTATGATGATGATTATGATGATGATTTCAAATGAATAAACAGATTAATAAATAAAAAAATTTCTTCTGAACTAGAAGAACAGTATACGTTTCATCGAAGAGTTAGTTAGAAACTGACGAAGTTTATGTTTCTGATTAATGTCACGAATGATAGATGAAGGAATTTTAGCAGAATTGGGAGTTACAGGTTTTGGCGATAATTCGACTTTGTACTTGACCAGTAATTAAACGACTATAACTCGTGATAAAATATAGATATCCTGCATATAATAGACCTTTATTTTTTGTCTAATTACTTTATAAAAGTCACAAATTATAGTTCATATTTATGAATTTTCCAATTATCCTCTATAATTAGAAAGCAGGTGTAGTGGTTTAAGCAGTTGGTATTGTGTTCCATGTTTAAATGGACTCTTCCATCACCCCCTTTAGTTTGGAAGATTAATTCCCCCTGTATATGCGTGTGTGTATGTGTATAGTCGGTTAATTTATTCTTATTATTTACCGATTATACTTGAAGCTATAGCCCATATTTTCTTAATTATTAGGGCTGGCTTGGAAACGTAGAGCTTCCTTGCAGTTATGTTGTGGAAGGCAACTCACTCAGACTTTAAGATCACACAAAACACTTAACAAACATCCTTTATTTTTTTCTTAAAGTCAGAAAACTAACCTATACGTCTTACACATGCAAGAAATAAAAGTGCATCTGTTTGATTTGAGAAAATGTCGTTTTGAGGAGGGGAAAACTACGTGGATAACTTGTCACGAGAGAGAGTTTTGAATTAGCATTTCTTTTATAGCTTGTTAAAAATTCGGGGTGGAATAATTGCACACAAAGGCTTAACGATTGCAAGGTTTTACGTCTTTTCCTGGGAGAATCGACAGCTAAGTCAGATAAGGGAAAGAAAGATCCATACGTAATAATTATTAATTTAATCATTAGTTTTGGGAAGTGCGGAAGAAATGCAATCTTAATTATATCAATCTCTCGACTCTTTTATTTATATTTTTTATTTAGAAGGAGGGGGGATTGGAAAATTAAGAAACGTAGAACGGGAATTGGAAGAAGTTAATAACTTTAAGCCCAATAACTCTTGATATTATATACATACATACTTATATGTATGTATGTATTTAATGAAGGTAGATGTCCAGACACACTCAAATATGTATTTATATACTTATACAAACACACACATATATGTACATATATGTGTGTGTGAACGCGATAACAGCATTAAACATATTAGTCTACAGAAAACGGATATCATTTTCAAAAACAAAAAGTAAATTAATTAAAATTCTATGTCTTAGGTAAGTCTTATCCTTCATTTATTATAAAAAAGGTTAAAAAAAATTCACGAATTTTAAATCTTACATACATACGACTTACTAGTGACATTCATGTATTCATTTAACTAATATAAAATGGCATTTCCAGTTCGCTAATATTTTGCTTCTCTTTGGACTATATGTTGCCATTTTCAAAACAGCAACATTTCAAAACTTCTTTTCTTTCTGCTTATGTCAAGTCAAATTGTGTATTTTATATGAGTGTTTGCTTTTAAGGTATTGATCGGCAAACAGAGTGAATTTGAATATCAAGCGCTTATCGATTTCAGAACTGACAGATGAAATTCTGTCAAATTGGCATTCGAAAAAAAAAAGTTATATGGCTCTGGAAAAACAAAATATTTAAACAAGAAAACATAAGCCTACACTTATACACATACATGCATACATCCTCAGACGGGCCAAAAGTTTTTTCGAAATTTTATTAAAATTCTTTATTTTAAAACTTCAGAATGAAGCAAATTGGATTTTAAAATTTGTCGTTTGCATGAATAGAATCATGAAGCAATTAGATTTTTGTAAAAAAGTTTCATAATTTATGAACAGATAGTGCTGCACAGAATATATATATGTTATAACTTAACATAGCATCCACATAATTTAAGAATACTGTAGAATAATGTAGCTGAGATGATTGATGCAGACTTAAAAAAACATCTTTTATTTAGAACACCAGATAACACACATATATATATATATAAAAGAACACAAACAGAAATATATTTATATATATTACATATTAAATAAATAATATCGAAATCTGTTTTATAATATTATATTAATATATATATATATATATATATATATATATATATATATATATTTAATATATATATATTATATATATATATATATATAAACCGAAAAATTAATTAACGGGGCTGCGATTTTAAATTTAAAGTGACAGAAAATGAGCGGTCGCTGCCATATTTAAGAAAAATGGGTTTTAGAACTTTATTATTACACACACACACACATATATATATATATATGTATATAAATATATATAAATATATATATATATATATATATATATATATATATATATATATATATATATATATATATATATATATATATATATATATATATATATATATATATATATATATATATATATATATATATATATATATATATATATATATATATATATATATATATATATAAATATAAATACTAGCTGCTTCGCCGCACTCAACCTTTGA
>JAGEOH010000921.1:7500-20000 GCA_032207245.1 Pardosa pseudoannulata | reverse complement strand
TGTTCCTCTTTGAATCTATTAGTAATTTCTGAAAAGTGTAAGACAGGGGTGTCAAACTGGACTTTCATAGGTTACTAGGAGATTTTTTGTGGTCCATAGTACTCTGAAATAAAAAGAAATCAAAACGTGTCAGGAAAATGGATTTTATTAAAACAAATATAATAAAAGAGCATTTTTTAAAATTATATAAGTATATTCAAAAAGAAACTAGTAGATTTTTAAAACGAATTCAGTCTTTAGCGAAATTTTAAATTCTCCATCTTGTTGTTGAAATAAACTGTTTGTAAAAAATTACATTTTCATTGGTTAGCAGGATTTTCCACCACTTTTTATTTATCCAGAAGCCTCAGAGATCATAAATATTCTACAGCAAAGGTGACCTAATCGGACAAAGTTGCAGAATTTATGAAATTAATAATTGAAACAGATATTACACTAATTATAGTAAATATAAATTATTGGACTATTTTATAAGATTATAATTATAATTATTTATGTAGTAACAAGTAAAAACTTATAACGGTTTTTTACTGTTTTAATGTTAATGTAAGAATTATATTAAAAACTGTAATACTAACATATTAGTTTAAATTTTTACTTATATATATATATATATATATATATATATATATATATATATATATATATATATATATATATATATATATACATGTATATATATATGTATATATATGTATATGTATACATATATATACATGTATATACATATAATATATATAGGTGTGTGTATGTGTATACATGTAATGATATTTAAACTGAACTCTCCATTTTAAATATAATTATATTTTAATATAAATTTCTGGCAATTCTATACACAAAATGACAATCTTTGGTTAAAAGAAAAACAAATTCTTATAATTCTGGTAGCCTTTGGTGACCACGGGATAGCCAATTTAATTTTTGCTTAGCTCACTAATCTTATATAACTACTTCATATAACTTAGTTTCGGTTGTTAGAGGTACCCCACTTGGGTATGCTCTAAACTCTGTGATTGGCTAGCTCCTTTGCGTCCTTATGGCCCTATATAAGCGAATGTACAAAATTTGAGGCTGTATTGGGCCAGTTATTAATCTGTATTTAATGCATCTCAGTAAATTCTACTTTTTTATTTTCAAATTTTTATGTTTTCTTTCATTATCTAAAGACTTTTCTTTATCCAATATGTATATAATTCTAAGTTTGTACTGGGTAAAAAATACCTGTTACACACATATATGTATATATGTGTAGGGGTATGGATGTGTACACACGCACGCACATAGTGTGATACAAAAGTCTTTTGGGTCTGTCAGGTCTGTGAGATGTCCACGTTGGACTATTCTTTCCTTTTAGATACTCCTCAAGCCAAAGGGATTGAATTCTCTCCCAATTTCAATTTCTCAGCTAGAGAATGTTCGAAATCATAAAATAATGCCACACGTTTTTCGTATACAGAGAGTTAAACCGAGATCCAACTAGGTTCAAATCCGGAACCGTGGTATGCTAGACTGGCACGCTTTTCACTAGACCATTTCGTGACGGGTGACGGGTGTATGTCTGTTTGACTGGTGAGTGTACAATTTTGTACAAAAATAGTATTCTGATGCAGGTTATTGTCTCCTAGGAAGATATACATGTATAAACTCCAGCCCGTATTCTTACTGAGGCGGAAATACGTGCATGTTTATTCAGTAATTTAAACAGTAGGGCAGTTTATGACAACCTTATGACGCGTCTGAGCAATCGTACCGTCTTCAAATATAACTGTGAGTTACAAAACCAGAACAGTAATAAGAACAATTTTTTTCAAATCTTTTATTGGTTTATTGTTTATAAATATATATTTTTAGTCAATGTGAAATAAATTTTAATTAAAATGTAAGTAAAAGAATTGATCTTACATAAGAAAAAAAATGAAGTGACTTTAGTAATAAATTAGAAATCTAATAAGAGATATTTTGTTTACTTATTAATTTTACTGAAAAATATGGCAATCTTTGGCTCATCCACTTCATTTTTAACGTTGGGAGATAAGTTATATACAGTTATCCATATTTTCATCAATCTATTTATTGCTTGCGTTTTCATGAATTTCGTATTGGGGTAAGGAACCTTACACAAATATGTAAAGCTAAAAATTGTCTTCTTTTTGATCAACTTAGATTATGACCAGTCTTAGCGTTTCTGGCGCCGTAGACAAACGCTTAACTGTCCCCAAGCTTAAAAAATTTTATATTTAAAAAATATTACTCATTTACTGTTTAGATTCTTATAATCGAAAATTATTTTTGGTATTGTGTTTATTTAGTGTCGCACTCCAGTTCAGACGATTTTGCTGCTTTTAAATTTTGCCTTTGAAGGGTGTGCCTGTCTTACCTTAAGCACTAGACCAGGGCTAGCAAGCTAATTCCGAAGTTAGGCTTTTTTTAATTGTGTGCATTACTACGAAACACTGGAGAGATTACGATGGGCAATTAATTCGAAGTATCCTGTGCTTATGATAAAGGACGTTCCTATATCAAAAATGTCGTAATTTAGAAGTTACAGTCCCTAAAATAGGAGACACTCGAGCATCCGCGTTATAGTCCTGATCTCTCATCATGAAATTTTTACGCTTTCAGTTACTTAAAAAAATCCTTAAAAGATCAACGCTTCTTGACAGACATAGAACTGCGTCAGACAGTTTCAAATATCTTCAAGAAGCAGAAAGATGAGTTTTATCAAAGGGGTATATGCAATCTGGTGAAGCAGTGGGTTGATTGCTTCAATGTTCTAGATCATTTTATATGACTCATATACCAAATCTAGACTGTACAGCACTCGAAGGAAACTTTTTAATCTTTTAAAACTTTTTTACTTATTAAAATGACTTAAATCCCCATTAAGAACGGAGAAATTAAGAATGGGGAATAAAAGAAGACAATGGTTAGATTTACATATCTGAGTAAGATTTCTTACCCCATACAAAATTCATAAAAATGAAAGCATACAAATAGATTGATGAAAATGTGGATAACTGTATATAAATGTCAGCTACAACTAATCTCCCAACTTTAAAAAAAGGGGGGATGAGCCAAAGATTGACATTCTTTTCAGTAAAATTAATAAGTAAGCGAAAGTGATGGTAATTAAAATTAACATCACTTTCTTTATTATTGGTGTATTCTGGTATAAGAAAAAGATTAGAATTTTTTTTAGATTTTTTATAGATAATATAATATTTTAAAGATCAAAGATAGATTTTCTATCGATAAATCTATATAGATTTTATAGATTGTTCTTAAAAATTGTGGGAAAATAGTTAAGTATTAAAATAGTAAGATGATACAGCTTTTTCCCTTCGAAAATATAAGGAATATTTAATCTATATTAGAGTTACTTAAAGTATGTTCCACGGAGCCCTAGGGTTCCACAACAACCCTCAAGAGGTTCCTCGAGAAGTGTTTTAACACCATTTGTCATATAAGAAAAACCTACATTTTTTCTTCGGAAGAGTACGAAAAATTCAATTAACTAATATCAATCAGACTGCTTAATAGCATCACTTTATTAAACGGTGTCAGTGTTAGAATTCTGGTGTCATTATGAAGGAGAATATCGGTTATTATCACGAACGTCTCTGTGTGTGCTTTTACTATTTGCAGTGACCTCTATTTCCGAAACTGGATTTTCTGCCTATTTTAAGAACCTTAACAAAAACTAAACCTGCACATTAACCAAAACTAAGAACCGTAATATGGTGGGTTCAGGAAAGGATATGACAATAAAATTTTCTTTACAACCAAACTGTCTGTGCGGTTTCTATTTGCAATGACCTCTATTTTCGAAACTGGATTTTCTGCATGCTTTACGAACCTTAACAAAAACTAAACCTATACATTAACGAAAACTATGAACCGTAATATGGTAGGTGCAGAAAATGATATGAGAGTAAAAATGTCGTCTGTACAACCAAACTTTAAAGAACTTTGTGATTGTCAAAATCAAAGCAATTCAACGCATTGACATATTTCATCGACATATCATTCTGCATCATTGTATCATTTCATTAAAAAAAATTCTTGCTTCCATGTAGGCTTTTGTACTACCTATATTTTTATACTACTTTATGTAAGCGCCGATTGTTAATACCAGAAAAGAAAGTAGTGAAAAACTAGCAAATAAATTAACCAGAGCGGACTGTATTCTATTCAGATTTATTGCTAGACATACTAAAGATTATGACTTCAACTATAAGAAGTATATAGTAAATTTCAAGAGAGAGGTTTGAAAACAAGGACATTCGGATCCGAATAAAATCGAACGTCTAATCTGGACATCAACCAATTACTAAGTCAATATAAAAAACGCCATAAGATGTTGATTGCGTTGCTATTACAGCACGTTGCAAATACGACACTTTATATTGTTCAGTTTTTATGTTTATGCCTAATCAGTGAAATAATAGGACCTTAGTTTCTCCTTAACCTTTTCAGAGGTACCGGGACAGCATGTATCCCGTTCTCGACTTTTATGAGTCTAAGAACAGTTTCGACTGCTTAGCGGGGGTAAACATTTCAGTAACTTCCTTATCGGTGGAGAGGTGAGGACGCTATTGTAAGTCTGTCTTGGGTGAGTAATTAACTGTTTTCATATTCCCATCACAGCAAGAGCCCTCCACGGAACATGCACACACTTACAGACAACCCATTTAAAAAGGTTAATAGTAATACTTATTCAGTGGTGCCGTTGCTATATTCGTAGTAAGAAATGGGTTCTGTGGGATAAAAAGTTTGAGAACCACTAATCTGTACCATTACTCATACAATGAGTAAGTCATGAAATGAGTAAGTGTTTGATACTTTAAATGAAATATATTTTACCTTGATTCTCAGAAATCGTCCTGCAGCTAAATATTTTCGGATATTGACAACTGCTAGACATCAAAATGTCATAATTTTAAACTAATGTTAAAATAGTATTGATATAATGACGTATAAAACCCTATGAAGAAAAATATTAATTATTCCAAGAAATCTTTAGATATGGGAGAGTTTTATTACAAAAATTTTAAAACTATATACATTATTTACGTTAGTAGTAATAGTTTTCCAACACGAGTTTCCGTGGTACTTTTACCACGACCAAGAACATTTTCATTGAAGTCAACCTTTTCATATGTGCATCGCTCACAGAGCCAAACTCAATATACAATAAAAATCGAAATTACAAGGCAAAAAACGTTGGCTCTTCGAGACCAAAGTTTTCGGTTACAGTGAAAAAAGAGGAGTGACTGGAAGTATTTCCAACACCCTATTATCATTTACATACGGTATTTTCATTCGTACACAGGTTTTTTTTTTCTTTTTTTCTTTTTTTTTTTTTCATATTAATCCTTGGTGTCTCCTATAGCCTAACGAGTTGACCTATGATATATTAAACCTTGACGTATATTCGTATTTTTTTCCTGTTTTTTATACTTCTTAATTCGTTTTTACGGTTCTATTATGTATCGACTGTGCATGAATGTCGTCCCTTTTCTTTTATGAGTGTCAGAATTTACTGTTTCACAATCGTGCATCTTCGCTTACGCAAATCGTCCACTTTCCTGTTGTCGTTTTTCTCTTTGCCCCAAAATAACGTTCGGACTTTTATTATATGGACGTGTTTATATTTCAGCTTATTGTATTGACTTTCCCTGACGTACATGACGTAACTGGGATTATTATTTTGGAATTCAAACTTCCTTTTTAATATCGTTTTATTTTTATTTTTCGCCTTTCGCTCTATTCGCTGGTAAGAAAGAGAGAAAAAATATGTACGAGGAAAACTTGGCTTGAAAAACATACTCAACTATCCAAAACAGTCGTGACGTCTGTCACGTGATAAATGTCGAAGTTCCCTTTTTTCCCCTAAGAGGTTTTCTAGACTATTTTAGTACCTGCTGATTTCGTATTACAGTGAATGAGGCAACACTGTGTAAACAACTATATTTTTGACTAGTATTATATACTTACGGAGCTTCTTACTGAGCAAACGTAATTAATGACGTCATGTGGTCTTTTGAAAACTCTTTTGCGGTCTATTTTAATTTTAAAATATCGCCTCCAGCTTTTGTCACTGAGACACTCTCAAGCAACGCTCAAACCAATGGTGTTGATTAAAACACCATTGGTAACCCCATCTCCCCTCGAGGGTTTTTAAAGTCTTTTTTTTTAATGTCTGCTCAATTCACAAAGGACACAGGGGATAAAAATTACTAGTTCTGGTACCTCCGCGTAAGTTTGTTTCATTACTGATAAAAATCGTGTAAATTAGATAATGTAATATATTTTTTTTGGTATTTTTAAAATTAAGGTTGACAACCAAAACCTGCTTGCATCGCCCCCCTACAGCCTGAAATAAGTTCACTGCCCATCAGCATCGTCCAATCTCCCCCCCGGGGGGTAATATCAACCTCATTGAGAATCTATGTATTAAAGAATTTGCTGAACCTAGCAAATTAATTCATGATATCAAAGAATTATTAAATATAGACAGTTTTAGCTCCCTGCTTAAAACCCATGCTGATTTAATAATTCAACTAAAAAATTCCAACAAATCAACTTAAAAATTCCAACAACTTGGAAGTAATATTAAGAAAACACTCACTAATAATTCAACTAAAAAATTCCAACAACTTAGAAGATGGAAGTAGTTTTAAGAAAGCACTCACTAATATTTCTTTTTAATTTCTTTTCACTTTTTTCCCTTTTCTAGCTTCATCTTTAATTTTAAAAAATTCTTGCTGTCCTTAGACATTCTTCTCATTTATTTTCTTTTTCATATTAGTTAAAAATTAGTTAAAAACCTGTTTACTGATAATGGTCTGACTAACATATAAGATGAACCATTTTTACGAATATTGTTGGATGGTTCAATATTTTTTAATATGTCTTTATTTTAATCAAACTTTGTAGATTTTGGAGTTAATGTAAAAATATTATTTACGTTCCTATGAAGAAACATTACCGTTAAAAGATGGATGTTTTTAAAATTGAGTTTTAAGGTTCCTTTCCTTTTAAAAAATGCGAATAATTTTACAGAAATTATGTAACATCTCGCGACGCCTCCATGAGGATCCGTAAGGCTTCCCATGAGGCATGAATGGCTCCAATGTTCAGAAGCGCACTTTTTGAAAACCACTTGACTAGATCAAAAACAATTGCCTCAACAAGAATAAAAACATGTAAATTAAGGAAACGCAAGCATTATTTCTATTCAAAATTGGATGCGGGATTGTGTCACTTCTTTGCAGCGTCTATTCTACTGTGTGTATGTGAGAGAGAGCCGACATGAATGCAGGTATTGCAACAGACGTATGAGGCTTTAATGACAGCAGTTACGCTGGAGCGACATCTAGTAAACAGTCGTTACGGTGTGACCACACTAACATTCCCGTCTGCTTTCTCCAGAAATGAATATTGCAGTTTCCCTGAGTCATAAAATGATTTTTCTGCGTGTCAGGTAGCTGACCAATTGTTAGATGCGTGGTTCCTGCAGAAAGTGAAGGCAGTAAAAGCGCCCACAGGAAGAACGGAAGTGGGCGTCCGAGATGCCCACGACTTAAAAGGATCGATATCTATGGCATTTACTCCTAAAGACTAATATCCAGCTACTGGCTTATAAGTGTGGGATAGAGTCAAAAGTGAATGATGTGGGCGTCTGAATCACAGTGGTCAGATCGAATGTTTTTCGAGATAAAATCCCTTCTAGACGCAGAAAATAAAAGTTGTCCGTCTTCACTAACGAAAAAAAGGCCTCACTTGGTCACTTGGTGTTGTAAATTTTTTTTTTACAACTTAATCAAGCTTGGTTGTGTTGGGCTTTTAGGCACTGAATCTTGAGAGGACATATTGTGCAAAACACAAATTTGCTTAACTAAAGAAAAGCTCTGCACGCTATCATACAATGCATTGTGGTTAATTTTTTAACACTTAATATCTTTATCATTTGTTCCTACAGACAGATATCTCGTTCGACAGAAAAAATTGTCCGTCCTAGCTAATATATCAAAAAATGTTACTTAGTTAATGTTCTGAAAAATGTTTCTAACACTCACCTATTAAAAAAAAAAGACTATTAAAATGGACAATAGAGGAAGTATTATCAGTTTCAACAGTTAAAATTCCCCTTCTATCAAAAGTAATAGCTAAATAAATTATACATTAAGGGCTATACCGTTGAAAAAGTGAATGAATTTAAATACCTTGGTACAATTATTAATGACAAAAATAAGCTAATTGCAGAAATTGATAACAGAATCAAAATGGCTAATAAAATGCCATTTGGGTTGAAAAATCAATTAAAATTGAATCTTATTAGCCGCAAATCTAAATTAAAATATTATACAACGCTTATAATACCAGTTTTACTCTGTGCTAGTGAAACACAGACACTAAACAAAGACACAAAACAATCACTGGATTTGTATGAGAGAAAAATCCTTAGAGCGATCTTTATACCAGTGTAGAAAGAAGAAAGTTGAAGAGGCACATGTAATTTTGAATTGTACAAGTTTTATAGACAACCACAGATTATACACATCATCTGAAGTAATCGATTAAGGTGGCTTGGCCATGTTTGCAGAAGCCCAGATGATAGTCCCACAAAAATCTTAATATTTAAAAAACCTGAGGGATCCCGGGCTAAAGGAAGACCACCGACTAGATAGTTAGATGATGTGGAAAATTGATATCAATACTTTAAAAATCAGAAATTGGAGAGGAGTAATGATAGAAAACGCTGGAGAGAGCTTGTGGTTGAGGCAGACAAGACCTCTAAGGGGCTATTGTGCTTGTAAAGAAGAATAAAGTAAAAGATAAATAAAAACTTTGGTGGAGATTCGATGATATAAGAAACTTTTATTTTCTATTATTCAATTATCATCCGGTATTTACGCCAGGATACCTTATCTATCCTAATTTACGGTAGAATACAGTGAGCAAGTATTTTGAAAAATTGTTGTTGGAACACTGAGTTTTTTTAAATTTTTTTAATCAAGAATTTGTTTATCGTAGATTTGCGTCATATATATTTTATGCAATAGCAGAATATATGCCAATATTAATAATACACTTTAACGTTGATTATCTTCAAAACCAAGAAGTAAAATTTCTTCTTTCATTCTCGGATAATGGCCGACTGGATACCAGAATTTGTTTGATACCGAAACTGGTTTCGGACCCTACATTTCACATTGATATTCGTAGCCGTCCTTGATAGCCGTTTGAAATAAACTTTAAGCAATAAGTTCCGGTCTAACTAGACATCATAGTTCAAAAAATTGACCCCAACCAAACTAAACTAAATCAATAATAAGTTATTCTGAAAATATTTTCAATATTTTAAGACAGAAATTTTTTAGTACCAATAAGTAAGACAGTCAGTGAGAACAAGAAATATTTCAAAAATGTACATATATGTAAGCATATTGGCTGTTTGCATCACACCTTATAAATAGCGTCAGATGCGCTATTGAAAATTATACTTCTACTGTGATTATTTAGATCTTACCCAATCGTACTGAGCCGCATAAAGATGACCTTTACTTTTATGTAACTGCAATTACGAAATGTACATCTTTCCCACCTAATCCCACATCAGACTTGTTACGACCGAGACTGAGATAGCGCCTCGAAACCTTGTAACGAATCCAGGGCATTAAAAGTAGGGATTATCGACACCTACGCAAAGTGAAATAAGTAGCTGAACATCGATCCCAGATGGGCAGGAAAAAACGCCTCCATCTCGATATATCCGAGGATATTTTAGTATATTTTAGTTGTTTATTTTACCTATGGATATTAAAAAGCTCATTTAAAATTTCAAACTTACGTATTAGCCGCTCCGTGCCTTTCCTTCGGTTTAGGTATGCGTAACTAATGGAGTCGCATGTTCTTTTGAAAACACTTTTGGGGGTTATTTATCATTTCACATAAATTATAACCCTATTAAAATTAAGATAAACGTATTAAATGTTTGGGATTGAATGTGAAAATGAATTCTCGTTTACTGCAAGAAAAAATAATTAAAACTTCAGAAACGTTTTAAAATGCTGTGTTTTATGAATTTGCTAAAACGTTTAACTGAAATGCAGTTCCATAGATTTTAGATGACACGTAGATCGTGATCGATGATATTTTCGGATGACCCTGTGTAAAAATCGCATCATGAAATATCACATAAATAGTAATTAGGAAAACACTAATTACTTATTTTAATTTGAAAAACAAATAACTATGTCCCTTCCAATCATTTTAAGAATAAATAAAATGTAACCGCATGTCTTTCCGCTCTGAAGTTTTTGAGTCAAGCGCACTATAATGTCTTTGGGTTGCCCTACGTCTCGGAAAGAGATGAATGGTCATATACAGCTAAGACTCATATTAAATCTTTACCTGCTGGTCAAAACATAATTATTAGGCAAATCACAAATTCACCATGGTATTATCGCAATAGTGAGATCCACAGGGAAATTGATTACCTCACTGTTCCAAATTTTCTCAAAAGTTTAGCCACTAACTTCTATTCCAATATAAGCATTGATCATTTACTGGATTTAGCCCAATATGCCCATGTGGATCCTGCAAACTCTAAGCAGCCCTTAGCCGTTCTCATCAAAATTATAGATTAAATTTCATTAGACTTTCAGCGACCAATCAAATTTCTCCGAGACTAGCTCTGATTCCCCACTTGCAAATCTCTGAAACTTTGCTCTCAAGAATCAATCAAATTGTTCCTAGCATTCAGGTGGATCCGTTCTTTCGCAAGCGCTTGAAAGCTTGTCTTAACCAAATTCTTCACTTAAATATTAATTTTAATAAAATAATAATAATAATAATAATAATAATAATAATAATAATAATTTGCTTAATCATTATGCCATTTTGAACCTAATGTGTTAGACTTAGCTTGATTAGTAACTTACTATGCCAAATACACCTAATGTGTTGGACTTAAATTAAATTTGTTAAATTGTTACTTATGATCTCTTATTGTTATATTTTTGTGTCTTTCCTTCACCGAACTCGTGAACCTCATTTCTTATTAAATTTAATCTCAATTTAAAGCTAGTATCTAGTCCTCAATATCGTGTTGCAAATATCTGATAATTTTCATGACCATGCATTACAGTACTTCTGACGTAGAGGGCCTAGCCCAGGAAGGTCAGAATAGAGAGCTCCTGTGAGATGTCCTGTGAGAAGTAGGAAGGAGAAGGGCAGGTTCTTCCTCCTAAAGGGGGACAATACCCGCTGGCCATCGCCGAAGAATCGGTTCATTATTGAAGAGTCCCGGGAAGATGGAAAAGCGAGAAACGGAGAACAAGTTTTTAAGAGGATTTGGAATTCAAAGCGCTGAGTACCTCGATATGTGATGGTAAAATTTTTTGATGGAGATATCGAACGAGTAGGGACACCCGGACCCAGAAATTGATATCCATTTCGTATAATTCTGAGAATATTTTGTGTGTGTAAGGTGAAAAACACAGGATGGCAGCCGAGGTGATGAGACTCACTGCCTAGTATATGTCCTCCAGGATATATACTTTTTATTTAAGCCTCGGTATAGTAGTTATATGAACTTATATCGTGTCTCATTCAACTCGTAAAGAAACTTCTACATCAGTGACTCAGTAATCTTTCTGGTAGCAGAGTTACCGCCAAAGTGGCGCCCATGAAGTGATTATAATAGAAAGGTCCGGCTATTAATTTCCAGGACCGACTTTACAGTAGGAGAACGAAAAACCTGAAGATGGTGCTAATGATTGCATATTGAAGAGCGTTTTCTTGCTCGTGTGCAGTACAATCGGCACCATTCTGAAGTAAGTGGTTCTAGTGGAAAGGCGCATTAAAACGTTGCTCTTGAATTCCTGTTGTCGAAGTGAAAATTAAGCAAAGAATTAACATTAAATTTTGCTTCAAATTGGGCAAGACAGCTGCGGAAACCTACGATATGTTAAAACAAGTTTTAACATTAAAACAAGCATTATCCCGTTCAAGAGCATTTGTATGGTCTAAACGCTTTCGGGACTGGCGCTAAACCGTCGAAGATGATCCACACGCAAATCGGCCGTAGTCCGTACGCATGCTGGAAGAAACTGTAAACTGTAACGTTACTATTAAATAGCATTCAAAAAGAGGACTTTAAAACTTCTTTCCGAAATTTGTACAGCCGAACACAGACGTGCATTACGGCTGATGGGGATTACTTCGAATCATATTAAATGGCTATGTGTTTAACCTTTTTTTCTTCACAGTTATTCCACGAGTCCTGGAAATTAATAGCCGGACCATGTATGTATGCATGTATGTGTATGTATTGTCGTGAAGATAACACTGGAAGGAAAAGAACACTTTATTAGCAGGGACATAAATCGCTTTATTTAATGCTCAACACTTGATTGACAGAACTAAAAACTGACTGACAAACTGAGCTACTTGCTCTTTTATATCTTAGTCGAACATTCTAGAACACCATT
>JAGEOH010000921.1:0-5000 GCA_032207245.1 Pardosa pseudoannulata | reverse complement strand
CACAAGTTCCTATGTAAATCTTGTTTATCATGATATGACAGACTAGCATGTTAAGTTTGTAAACGACCTTTTGGGACAATCTGTATATTTTTCAGGGCTTCGACTCGGAACTGAACCAAAAATTGTAAAAAACCGTTATTTTGGTCGAAATGAAAGAAGGAACTAAACCGAAAAAAATATCGGTTCGATATATCTTTGGTCATTTTGTTACTGTGACCACCTTATCAATATTTTCTAATTTAACGTCAACCATATAATTATCGTCATTACATGTGCAATGCTTCTTGATTTGATTCCGTTTTGATGTTCACTAGTACTTTTCTGTTTCAGTTTCTCATGAAACTACTTGTAGAAGGCAAATTTAATTCAGTTTAATGTCGAGTTGTCAAATGAGATTTTGACAATGTCAAACAATGCTAATGCCTCTGTTCTCTTCTCATAGCTTTTATTGTACATGTGATTAATTGCATCAATTCATATAGTACACCAATATAGAAAAAAAGAATAAAATCTTATAAACTTTGATAGAATTACATTGTTTGTTTATGATAAAATCATATTTTTAGTACAATTTAGAATATGTATAAAATAAAATTATTCATTCGAAACTGAACCGAAAACCGTTATTTTTGTCAGAGCGAAAACCAGTACTGAACCGATATATTTTTATAAAGTTGAACCGGTACAGAAACCGAATAGAAAAAAATCACAGTTCAAAGCCATGCTATTTTGCGAACGATGACCGAATGGTTAGAGCGCTGATCTTCGGTACCGGAGTTCGTGGGTTCGAATCTCACAGAGGCATGGATGTTGGTAGCCTTTCGGAATCGGCTTTAAGCAGTAGGTCCCCGTCTCGTTAGCCCTCGTGTTTCAAAAAATAGACCGTAGTGCTCCAAACCAAACCATGGTATTTTCTGAATGTCAGCACAATTTCACACAGAATATAGGGGATGAAAATAACTGGTTCTGATACCACTACGTAGATTTCTTTTATACTGATAAAAATCATGTAAATTAGAAAATTAATGTAATAAATTTATTTGGTATTTTTAAAATCAAGTTGAAAAACCCAAATGTCGCCCTCCTACTGCCCGAAACACGTTCACTGACCATCAGCATCGGCCCCTCCGTCCCCCGGGAGGCGGTATCGTCCCGGTTGAAAATCAATTTATCATACCAATATTTTTGATCGACAGCACACTAAAAATATCTTGAATTATTTTTAACACCCTAAAAAATGACTATCAAGTAAAACTTAGGAAAAAATGAATTTGAAAAGACTTTTAAGGAAACCATTTGTGTAACTGTAAATTCTATTGCATAGTAACGAAACGAATGTGTAGAACAGTTGTCATGCAAATAACATCCATGTTAACCGCACCTTTGTCTAGTAATATGCTTTACTAAAAATGAAATTCGGACTACAATATGTTTTTGACTTACTTACTGACTCCTTTCCAAATCCAGCTCCTATAGAAGGTATAAGGAATTTGCACCCACGACTCATGTGTGCCCTTCATGATATCGGCAAAATCGCCCCATTGACCCCTTCCACCTGGCGTTCCTTAGGGGTGTAGCGATCCGTTAAATGACCCTAAAGAAAGAGGAGCGGAAGGTGATATTTCGCAGCGGACAATTACGGTTAGCGGCAGGTAGAAACGGGTGGTCTAACAATACACGTTGTGTACTAGGTCCCGGACTTAATTGAAAACTGTCCATGTGCTGGAGCCAGGGCGTCTGAGACTTTGTGAGACTATTGAGTGAAAAGATTATAAATAATTACAGTGCCACATGTGCGCCCATTAGCGGTAGAGAAAAAGGCAATTAAGTTGTTTGGGTCGGCTGATTTAAAGACTGCTTTTCGGCCACATATGGAAACGAAACAGCTGTTCAGGCGGGAAGTGACCGCAAGATTGCATCATCCTGCTTCTTGAAGTTTCCCGAAGAATCGCATAATGGGAAGCGGGCCCGCTGTAAAAGAAGAGTGGCGGAGCCAAGACGGGGCTTTTTTCTTCTTGAGACTTTTTCTTGAGAGTTGCTTTTGGAGCTGTTGTGTGGAGCTCGAAAGGAGTCCACTCGTCTCTCCCATTTCTGGAGTTTGCTTGTTTAGAGACAGCCAGCGTCTCTGTTTGTCAAGAAGTCGACCTTCGACTTAGGAATCCCATTCCCGTTATTTTACTATTTTTTTTCTACTCCGTGCATAGAAGTAGGTAGCTGAGAGTGACCCTTGCTCTCATTTTCGATCGTCTTGCATCCCGAGTTCCCTTCACGAACCCCAACGTGATACGGACTCTGAGCTTTTGAACCTTGGTGTGAAAGCCGACTGTACTAATCGTCAGCCCGGAGGTGATAGTGTCAGCGTTTATTACCGGTACTAATTAGCGAACTGTTCCAGTGATTTAGAAGCCCTAGCCACACTGTATCTAGTACCCACGCATCCTTATTGTGTGAATGTTATCTCAGCACGAGATACCAGAATATTTAGAAATCTACTGAATCTGTACATAGCTGTACAAAATTTATTCACCTGAATAAAATATTTAGTCTAGATTAAACAGTTTTCTAGTTTGTTTCATTGACGGCTTCCCCTGTAACGTACTGGAGATATTCTCCAGTACGTTACAGGGGAAATAAGAAGCAGGCCCGCAAAGGGGGGCTGATAAGGTTTTTCGGTGTCGCTTGTTTGTTTTTGCAAGGCCTCGGAAAAGGAGGATGTACTCTTTTCGGAAGGGCTCCAGTTTCCAGACCCCATTCCCTCCCGAGGCAGGGAGAGAAGATCTGCAAGAAGAGGCAGTTGGATTCGGGCCTGCGACTAGGAGACATCTCTCGGTTCGATGTGAGAGACCACGACGATGATTTTATGCTTGGACGTAAAGGAATGCTCGGTTTTATCCTTTCTGATTCATGCAGGCGTCGAGGTTCTAAATATGACTTTTTGTTTTACTCTAATGTTTCAAAAATCTTGTGAATAAAACTTGTGTGGTCCGTCTAAAACATTGAAGGATTTATTTAGCCCATGCATCCCAGAGGCTATCAACGAACATACTTGCCCGAGTACAAGTAGGCGTGCAGGTCCCACGCAAGCATTAAAGCACCCGAACAGGGTGGTATTACAACGTGACCCCCGAAGTGGGGGGTGGTTGTTACAGAAGGGTTTATGAATGAAAACTATAAGGTGACCTGCAAAATTCGCTTCCACTATCTAGCACAACAGTTGTTAAATGGTGGTCCACCAATCGTCAGTGAAAAATTTTTGATGGTCCGTAGAAAAAACGAATGATTATTTACTATAAGCTGCAACAAAACTAAAAAATAGTTTCATTGACATCAAGATTAAAAAATGAAAACTAGTAGACTATATGATGAATTATACTTTTTATTTTTTTTTTATCTTAGGTACTATTTATTAGAGAAATAAACAATACCTAAGATTACAGTGCAAACTACTAATTATTTTATTCTTTCTCCAGATTCAAATAAAATCGGTAAAAAATAGCACATGAGAGATCTAATGCTTGGCTTTCTATAAAATATGAATACCCATCGCTGAGTGAGAAAGCATTGAAAATTTTAATTCAATTTTCAACAACATACTTCTGCTAAAAAACCTTTTTATCTGTTACAGTAATTAAAACTAGATGTAGACCTCGGCTTGAAATAAACGCAGCTCTCCTTCTTGCAGTGACGTCGGGACCAAAACTCCACACTCAGAAGATCGATAACCAAGAATATATATCATATTAAAAATGTGTAATGCATAAGTAAACTTGTTTTAAAATTATGATATAGCTTTTTTACTTTTATTATGTGCATTTTGTATTAATAAAATAAAATTGTCTCATTATTATTTTATAAATATGTTTACTACCTTTCTTTATTTTAAATTCATATAATTGGTCGTCCGTCAAATAAAAATTTATATATGTAAAGGTCCTTCAAATTCTGATGTTTGCCGTCTGTTGATCGAGCATAGCTCAGTAAGGGGAATAACCGATGAAACCTAGTATTTATTTAAATCTATTTAAAGAATTTACAATCTTTTGCGTCAATTCAGATAACGTATTTACATATATCCTCTTTGTATACACATTTTCCTATTTTAATGTATACAAGAATCCAATATGGTTGTACAATATTTACAGTAAGATTACATTTTTTATACTATTTCCAAACAAATACATAAATCACATTTTACTTATATTTATTTTGAATTTGATGGTTATACATACAACTCATATTTATACAATTTTTAAATATTTAATATTTTGTAATATAAATACAACAATTTTCATTTCACCATTTTATAATTTACAAATGTTTAGCAGTATACATAATTATTCATAGTATTATATTATAGTGTGCAATTTTGCAGTATCCAGCAAAACTAAAATTGGTTTATTTTATTTAGTTACAAAGTGCAAACATACTATTACATTTAATTTTTATTATATTCAATTTTTATTACTATGCACCTTAAGTTTATGTTTTTGACGAGGTGGCCTAGTAGTTCTCTAACTTGACTAGAATCACGGGCTCTTAGGTTAAGCCTTGCTAGGCGCACTAAACGTCTGAATGTGTACCCAAAATCATGCAGAATAAATCTAATGGTCTGGACGTTCTCTCGATGGAAGCTCAACAAGTCAAAAAAGGTACTAAATCAGGAGCAAAATCCTCCCCCATCTGAGAAAGAATTTTTATTACTATGTACCTTAAGTTTATGTTTTTGACGAGGTGGCCTAGTAGTTTGCTAACTTGACTAGAATCACGGGTTCTTAGATTAAGCCTTGGTAGGATCACTAAACGTCTGCATGTGTACCTAAAATCGTGGAGAATAAATCTAATGGTTTGAACGTCCTCTCGATGGAAGGTCAACAGGTCAAAAAAGGTACTGAATCAGGAGCAAAATCCTCCCCACCTCTGAGAAAGATCAAAACTAAGGAAAGTCCCCAGTGAGACATTAGGAAGCTTTATACCTATGTGGGAGTCTTATTGCGAGTCAT
>JAGEOH010000920.1:0-25000 GCA_032207245.1 Pardosa pseudoannulata | reverse complement strand
TATAATAGTGTGTATATTTTTTTTACGTAGGTGCTTTGACCTCGTGGAGGCTTTCGCGTCTTTTGACCGGAGCTAGCTTTTTAGTGATTGCGTTCCGGAGACTAGTAAAGTCCGCTCATATAAGGAGCGGCAGGGTCTCAGATACCGAATGGGGGATAGATTGGGTTGCATTGCACCCTGGAACAGCCTCCCCATTTGTGAGATTATTTAATCTTTAATTTTCCAAACTGTGATCGTCGTGGCAATTCAGTGCCAGCCGAAAATCCTCTACATTTCTAATTTTTGGGGGGGATAATTATAATCCCATTGCATATGTAACAGTATTTGCTTCAGAAGGAATAAAAGTAATTCCCAATTTTATCGTGGCTGTGATCCTTCTTCAAGCTACCTCTTCACTCGAGAACACTGAAGTCGCCACAATAGGCAAAAGGTTTAAGTAATTTTCTTCAATAGAGTTACACACTAAATTTTTGTTACTGAAACAGGCTCAAGCAACAATCAAACGAATGCTGGCAATTAAATATATTTTTCTGAAGTTTGGCTCAGTTTCACACATGAGAACTTAGGAGATAAAAATTACTGGTTATGGTACTGTCGTGTAAGTTCGTTTTATGGCTGGTAAAAATCGTGTAAACTAGATAATTAATGCAATAAATTTATTTGGTATTATTAAAATTAAGTTTGAAAGCCAAAATATGCTGAAATCGTCCCCCTACCCCCAAAACAAGTTCACTGACAATCAGCACCATCCCACCGCCTCTGGGGGGATGTATCTCCCCCGTTGAGAACCAGTGGTTTTAGTGTTTTAAGACAGAGGGCTAATGAGACAGGGACTGCTAAGGCCACACTTTGGTGGGCCCCTCTTATTAAGATTGTCACTGGTCGGTTCGTTCGTAAATTCTATTGGTTTAGAATTTCTTATTTGGATCGGGATAGCTCTCTCCCAGCTTTGCTCGGATGTTACTACCCCTGATCCCGTAACATTGCCTACGTTTCTATTTAATTCTCTTATTTAAAAAAAAAAAAAAAAAAAAAAAAAAAAAAAAAAAAAAAAAAAAAACCTCTTGTGTCACTTTTTTGTACGTATACTTAATATGCTCTAGCTTTTAGCTAGTTAAAGTTAATCTTCTCGTTATTTTAATCACTGCATCTCTCACTTTGTACTTTTTATCTGTGTTATTATACTCTGCCCAAACTCAAGCATCCATTGCCTAGATTTTTATCTTTTACCCATCCATAGCCAATTCAGTTCCATTAGTTGTTTGCCTAAATCATATGTATCACAGAACTAGAGGGCTATGCCCAGGAAGTTCTGTGCCAATCCATCCTGTGATCCTGTGAGACAGGGACTTATTGCTTAAAGACGATTCTGAATGGCTTCGAACGTCCCTTTGCTAAATTCGAGATTCAAATCCATGGATTCCGATAGTAAAAAGCAGCCGCTACTAATCGGCTATTGTCTAGCAAAGCAGAGAAACATGCCTTTGTACCTAGGATGATAAAAAGAGAGTGAAATAAATTAAAAGAGAGGGATCATCCATTTTCACCCTCATTAATTTATTTCACCTTCTTTTTATTTAATTAAAAATAATTAATCACAGCTTTACTTCAAGATGCAACAGATTCCATTTTAAACTTTAAACAAAAACAAACAAAAAGATAAATCTGTTATTTTTTTCTAACATTCAAATCTTTAAATCTAATACAATGTTCTCTTCCTCGCCTCCCCTTTATCAGATTCTCTAAGTTATGCATCTGTTTTCTAAAGGTTCCTTCAAAGACCTATGGTAAATGTTAAATTTCAGTTATACGCCTCCCTCATTTCTACGATGCTATTTTGGTTTAAGAAAAGCAATTTTCTCTCTTTTGAACTGTGACAAGTTGGTCAAACGAAAGAAGTAGGACTAAGTATCTTTCAGGATTTTACAGGTTCTGTCAGTTATCAAATATCCCTTCTTGTTTTTAACTATTACTGAGAATAAAAGGACTAATAAAGAGAGACACTCGTGTACGAGTTGAAATGTAAAAAGGAAAGGAAAAATTTTAAGGTCGAAATTTTAATTTCATCCTTAGTGCTAGTGTTTTATATTTATAAAACGTACATTTAACCACATTGATATAATTATATTACTAATGATCTGTTCTATTTTCTAACAAATATTTTAAAAATTATAAAATTTAGCTGTACAAATTCATGGTTGTTTTAATAATGCATTTAAAAATTATATTCATAAATATAGTGCAAGACATTGGTGTTGATTGGGCGGAATATTGATGTATTTATAATATTACTTTTCTTTTTATATTGAAAATAATATCGGAAATAAACTACTTGTGAACGCGTTATCTCATGAAACGGGAAGGCGAAAGGAGTAGCATGCTGCCCGACATAGAGAAAAGGGAACATTCCCTCGCCACCTATCGGCGACTCGCCGAAGTTTATCTGTTTACAAACATAACGGCTCAACATTCAGAAGAAAGGATTTCCCAAACAGGGCGTAACTTTTAAAATCTGTAGAGACATGGAGGATTACGGTAAAAATAGTATCTGTTGAGTTAAAAAATCTTACAGCTTATTTTTTTTTTTTTTTTTTTTTTTTTTTTATTTAATATCAAACAAAAAAATTCTGCTTTGCTTAAACTAAAATTTTCTTAGACCGTTAATAAGGGTATTATAACTTTATGAAAAGTATTTAGTTTTATGATAGAAAGCAATACCTTTTTAATAAATAGAACGTCTTACCCTCGAAATAACTCTTGAAATTTGTAAATTAGAAATCAATTTTTTCTATCAAATAGAAGCTAATTATCTCATTTACTCCAAACCTCAATTATATTAATGCGAACGATATATTTTATTTTGCAAGATAATAATGGCAAAAATTTTCTTATAACATTGATAACGGTATTATAATTTTATGAAAAGTATTTAGTTTTATGATAGAAAGCAATACTTTTTTAATAAATAGATCTTCTATACCCTCGAAATAACTTTTGAAATTTATAAATTAGAAACGAATTTTTTTTCTATCAAATAGAAGCTAATTATCTCATTTATTCCAAACCTCAATTATATTAATGAGAGGATACATTTTGTTTTACAAGATAATAATGGGAAAAAAATTTTTAGAACATAAGGGTATTATAACTTTATGAAAAGCATTTAGTTTTGTGATAGAAAGCAATCCTTTTTTAATAAATAGATCTTCTTACCCTCAAAATAACTTTTGATATTTGTAAATTAGAAACCATTTTTTTTCTATCAAATAGAAACTAATTATCTCATTTACTCCAAACCTCAATTATATTAATGAAAACGATACATTTTATTTTGCAAGATAATAATGGCAAAAATTTTCTTAGAATATTAATAAGGGTATTGCAACTTTATGAAATGTATTTAGTTTTATGATAGAAAGCAATACTTTTTTAATAAATAGATCTTCTTACCTTCTAAATAACTTTTGAAATTTGTAAATTAGAAACCAATTTTTTCTATCAAATAGAAGCTAATTATCTGATTTACTAAAAACCTCAATTATATTAATGAAAACGATATATTTTATTTTGCAAGATAATAATGGCAAAAATTTTCTTAGAACATTAATAAGGGTATTATAACTTTATGAAAAGTATTTAGTTTTATGTTTGAAACCAATACTTTTTTAATAAAAAGATCATCTTACCCTCGAAATAACTTTTGAAATTTGTAAATTAGAAACCAATTTTTTCTATAAAATAGAAGCTAATTATCTGATTTACTCCAAACCTCCATTATATTAATGTGAACGATATATTTTATTTTGCAAGATAATAATGGCAAACGTTTTCTTAGACCATTAATAAGGGTATTATAATATCATGAAAAGTATTTAGTTTTATGATAGAAAGCAATACTTATATAATAAAAAATTTTACCCTCAAAATAACTTTTGAAATTTGTAAATTAGAAACCAATTCTTTCTATCAAATAGAAGCTAATTATCTCCTTTACTCCAAACCTCAATTATATTAATGCGAACGATACATTTTATTTTGCAAGATAATAATGGCTAATTTTTTCTAAAAAATTAAATTTTTAAAAGTTTTTAACTTTTCACTTTGTTTGTATACGAGAAATACTTTTAAAGTTTCGATTTACAAAATAAGACATATTTTTGCTGAAGTCTGATACAAAAAAAATTAGTTTCTAATATACACATTTTTAAAGGTATCTTGCGGGTAATTGAATTTAATTATTTTAATAGGGTGTATATATTTTTCATATATTTCAAAAATATGTTACCTGAAACTACAAAACTACAAAAATCGTTTTTTAAAGCTAGAGCATTATAAAGAACTAGTAAAAAATTAATTCTTAAAGGAACATAGCTTTTATAGGATGAATTGGAAAAATGTTGTTATAATGAAGATTTTTATGTTTTAAGAAGTACTAAGTCCCCTTAAATATAATTTCTATATTTTAAAAGTGCCGGATAATAGCAAATTATCCAACACGGAGTTCCTTTAACAGCTTCCTAAAATTTTTACCTTCTCTATTGTTCGTATTTGGCTTTATTTCTCCTATTATCTTTCAATGTCCGTGAAAACACAATAAACAATCTAATATATTGTTTTGAAAATACGTAAAATTTCCATTTTCTTTTATTGGGGAAATGATTTGTTTTTCAAGAAAAGAAAATTACATTAAGACTTCAAGAAGCTTCCTATTATTCTATAACATTGGTTTTCAGCATTTTCTTCTGTTCTTGTGTGTTGTTGTCTGGGAATATATTTCAATTACTTCATAATATATTGTAGTAAATCCGGACTGTCTTCAGAAAATAATGACTGGCGACAAAAGTGCGTACAGAGGAGGATATGCAAAAATAAAAAGCATTTCATAAAGTGATTTCGAGTTAATAGGAAACCCGTTGTTTTGCGTGTGGTCGAAAGGATGGTGCAAGAGCAGATGATGTAATGGAAAACAAACACTGATTTGGAAATCGCTTGGATGGTTTCATTTTTTAAATTGCAGATGGTTTCGTATTGACATATTTTAAATGACATCCTTGACAGTCGGAAAATGTTAGATATTTTTTATTTCTGGTGGTGACGCTGCAAAGAATAATTAATTCTTGTTAACAAAGAGATAATTTAAAAAAGTAAGTTGAGAAAGTCAGACGATGAGATATCAAAAAATGCCTATAAAAATCAAAAATCAAACGGAATAAAAAATCAAATGGAATTTTTATGTAAATAATAATTTGAAAGCATGGGTTGTTATTTTAAACCGGAACTACACTTGCGAGAGAAAAACGGGATTACATACGCAGGGTACTGAACAATATCCGAATGGTTAGGGCGCTGATCTACGTTACAGACGACCTTGAGTTCGAATCCCACTGTGGTGTAATGTCACGGGATCCTTGAGTGGCGTGTGGGTGTCGAAGTGGTTATGACACGACGTACAGCTTAGAAACAATAACAACGTTTATTCTTGATTAAAATGGAGTATGTACAAATTTTCCAAATGGAAATCACAGGGCTCAGGCGGGATGGTGCGGACCCAAAAGTCCCAGGTTCGAAGCGAACCTAAAAAAAAAAAAAAAAACAATCTGCGGACAGGTGCCGACATATACCGTTATACAGGGGTACAACTGGGTTTTCTTGAGTCCCACACAAAACTGGAGAAAAGCTCTTCAAAAAGATCCAACCGCCGCAATTCGAACCATTGTTCTTTCTCTCGTCCTGGGGACTCTCCGGCGAAATACTCGCGGCGTCTGGCGTCACCTTTCACCTCTTCCCATTGGCTTTTTCTTTCCACGTCCTGGTAGCCTCTGATTGGCTCCTTCGGTGGCATGTCACTGTCTGACATTTCATTGTCCTGTCCGACCTTCTGATTCACCTCGGACATCTCAAAGCATGGTCGAAGCGACAACCCTTTGTAGTGTAGTGTCAAAAACCCAGACAGAGTGTCACCCTACCCTGGGCTTTAACAAAACCTCTTTGTGAAGCCAATGGGGTGTAGCGACGTCACAGTGGCATGGATGTTCATAGCTGTTTGGAATCAGTTTTGGTCTCATTATCCCGGTCTCATGTTGCAAAAAAGTAGACCGTAGTGCCCAAATCCAAACTTACGCAGGGTATCTCAGACCCAGGGTTAATTTCCCTATTTTCTAGCAGAAAATTAATACATTTACTCGACATATATCCTTTAATTGGCTCATTTTTGGTATCACGCGAAACATAAAGCCTTTACTGTAACATTTGTGGTTATTTTTGATAATTAATAAATCATCTAAGCCCAAAATCTGAAAAGTATCACAAAATTAGTTTTTTTAATAATTTAAATAAGATTTTATGTTTTGTAAATCATACAATCGTGCAATCATTTCTAAATCATACATGTCATAAAAATCCTACAGGTTGGCACTAGGGCCGTAACTGGGTCCTTTAGCGACCGTGTTAAAAAAAAAAAACTGGTCTGTGCCCCTGCTACCAAATATAGTGAGAAAATACAAAAACATGATATATATATATATATATATATGTGTGTGTGTGTGTGTGTATGTGTGTGAGTGTGTGTGTGAGAGAGAGAGTGTGTGTGTGTGTGTGCTGTGAAGACCGCCTCCTCCCCTTGTTCACGGAAGAGCGAAATCAGCTGATCTGAATTTCTCTTGTTTCGATCCGGCTACAATAGCGCGGTCGCGCCGAGTCTGGGATGTTGACAGTTCGGTTGAATAGGCGTCACGCCCCTGATCGGTTGCGGTAATGATCCCGGAGGATTGCCTGGAGAAGCCCGGAATCGGGACAGCTAGCGAATGAGAATTCAACTAAAAAAACTAGCTGTAACCTTAGCTGGAGTTCTCGGGTAACTTGAATCGTAACTGATCAAAAAACGGTTGGCAGGACCGTAACAGATCCCCTAGTATAAAAAGTCTAGAATTTTGATACAAGAGGCTTTTCGACATTTTTTTACGGAGGTGCTTTGACCTCATGGAGGTTTCCGCACCTTTTGACAGGAGCCAGCTTTTTAGTTATTAAGTGTGGGAGCCTCGTAAAGTCCTCTCACATAAGGAATGGCAGGGTCTCGGACACCGAAGGGGGGATAGATTGGGTTTGCAATGTACGATGGAAAGGCCTCCCCATTTGTGAGATCATTTAATCTTTTCTTCGACTGTGATAGTGGTGTGTGGTAATTTTACGCAAGCAACAATCTTCTACATTTCTACTTGTTTTGGGAGAATTAGAATCCCGTTGTATATATAACAGTATTTACTCCAGAAAAAATAAATGTGATTTCCAATTCTATTGTGACTGTGATTCTTCTTCACGCTACTTCTTACGCAAGAACATTGAAATATACATTGAAGTCACAATGTATATATATATTCAAAATGAACTCACAAAATATTTTGTTGATTCTTAAAATGTTCCTAGCATATTGATTTGAATTTTTTTCTATTTTTCCTTGCCAATACTTAAAAATATTTTTGAACACTTTGGGGGCATTATTTTTTATTTTAAAGTTGAATTTTCATAGAAAATTGGCAAATTTCTAAATATAAATTTAGTTTTAATAACTTTAATAAACTCAAAATTTAAAACGAATACCCAAAATTATATCAAACCATATTAGGAGTGTTTGGTAAACATTTTGTAAGAATCTATAAAAGATTTAGTCTCTAGAAGCATTTAAACAAAAATAAAAAATTCATAATAATTTTAAACACATTGAATTTTATAATAATAAAAGATTTTTTTTCAACTTTTCCTTGTTTCTTCTTGGGACGAATCGTCCTCTTTCGGACATCATTTTCCTCCCTGTTTGAAGTGTAACGTATCCGGTCCCTGTTTTAGGTGACACAATGAAGAATCAGGTGTGTCTGGAATAATGAATTTATTTACACCTTTGCTACATACATCCTTTCTATATACACCAAAATAATAATAATAATAATAATAATAATAATGATTTCAGATCACAGGCATGTGATTCCATACACGTAGGCCTGAGTAGAAACGTGCAATATCTAAGACCTGCCTCTGCCGAAATATTAGTGATCTGACGAAAGAAACAATTCGGTAGCTCGCTCGAAAGTTCACTGAAGTAATTCAGTAGAAAGAACTCTCAATTAGACTTGATAAGTAGAGATCACAACTGGTTTTCTTCGAAGAATATCAAAACACAGAGTTACTAAGGGTAATATGCAATCAATCCTGAAGAGGATTATATTAAAAAGGAAACCCAAGGCACAGGGTATCGTTCTCAATCTCAGCAAGAGATATATCCCAAGGCGGGATTTTCGCTAAAAAACTCTCCGATGGATAGACTGATCAAGACGACTTCCGAGGTAGCCGACGCTGGATACTCTCAAAAGAAAAGATCCCAAGGTGGGATTATAGCTAAAAAACTTTCTGATAGAGAGACTGGTCAAGGCGACCTCCGAATTAGCTGGTTGCTTGCTAACTAACTCCTTCTCTAAAAAAATCTTCTCTCGTCTCTTTCTAGGTTAGGGGCCTCACCCACAATTTCATTACTGGATCATCTAGCAATGACCTCACTTTCAATCAACTGGATTAGTCTAGGTTAAACAATCACCCGCCGCAAACCCACGGGTCTCTGGAATTCATATCGGCTAGATCCAAAGTCGCAGCAATTCCTTTGTAGTTCCGATGTTCATATTTCTGGCTGTCAGTATGGACGCCGGGTTGTCTGGTCTAATGTTTCGCTACTATAGGATACAAAAGTCTAGACATCGTGGTGCCGGGGAAAACAATCCCTTTGTATCCACACAAGTGAAGTCCACCTCTCAAAGCAAAGTTCTTTGATGTCGACACACTGCTAAATCACGCCGTTACAGAGCCTCTAAGACTGATGCTCCTGTAGCAAATGCCAACTTTACCAGGCCTAGTTACGTCCCTGGTTAGCACCTAATAAAGAACTCGTAAATAGCCGCCTAGATTGTATAGCGGTTAGCTTATTGTGGGTCTACCCGATGGGCTTGTGTTCGATTCTCGAGTAAGGTCTGTATGTATTTGAGGTGTACCCTCATAAGAAGTAATGTTGACCACATATATCGTGCTCTAATATTAAACTGATCAATGTTAGTAAAGGCAAATGCCCCCGCATTAGGAAAAAATAGTATAACATATTGACAGAATTAGAAACGCTTGGGAACCAGTGCGTAGCATGAATTTCTACAGATCGCGCCAGATGAAAAAAGGTACCTCCTCCTCTATCTATATAGCTCGTTAACCCCTGGCGTGTGGCATATATATTTGAGAAAAACTGGCCAAAAATGGAAAATATTTTTCTATATAATTTTGTTTGTTATTATCATCAAAATGTTAGAAGTAAATTATTTTTAAAAAATACAAAATTTTAAACGAAATAACTACTATATTCAATATTTTCGCATATATGCGAAATTTTAATGGATTGCTGTAATTTTTGCTCGAATTGTAGCAAAATAAATCAAATGACATAATTTTCGAGATAAATATAATAAACTAATACAACAATATTATTATGCATATCAACTGTCATGAATTCCATGTCCCTAAGATTCAATTGAATTTTTCAAATCCTGTACAGTATCCGACAAATGGCGCAAAATTGTAGAACTTTTCTCGCGAAAGTATCACCATTTAATGGGAAAATGGTTAATTACATATTAGGCATTGGAAGAACTCTAATTTTCTTGATAAATATAATAAACTAATACAACAATATTATTATGTATATCAACTGTCATGAATTCCATGTCCCCCAGATTCCTTTGAATGTCACAAATCCTGTATAGTATCCAAGAAATAGTGACAAATGGCGAGAAATTGTCGGACTTTTCTCGGGAAAGTATTTCTATCTATTGGACAAATGGCAATTTAAATATTATGCATTGAACGAACCGATTTCGGGGATTACGGAATTGAAACACCTATTTTTCTCTTGACCAAACTCAGCTCAGGCATTCCAAAATTAGCGCATTTGCGTTGTCCGAATTGAGTTCGGTCGTCACAGGCAAGGGGTTAATTTTTCCGCCGTTGACAGCTGTCTACCTTGCCTACCGTCTAGAGACGGCCCTAGGAAAGTACCTCGAAAGGGCAAGCGTTCCATTTGCCTCCTTTTATGGCACGGCAGAGCTGAGATCGAAACTGCTTGTGTATCCTCGTATTACGAAGTAACGAGAGCGATCCGTTCATGACCGACTTTTCGAAAGCTAAGAACAGAGGAAGTATCGGATGGCGGAATGGAACTTCAACTTCTGGCAAATTTCGACGCACGAGAGCTACAAAAGGGTACTTACTTGATGGTTTGTAATGAGGCGCGGTTAGGATTAAAAAGAAAATTTGAAGATAATATATTATCATTTTATGAACAAGTATAAGGTTAAAAAAATTAGTTAAGGATCGCGCGCCAAAAAAGGAAGTAAGTTTAGTGGAATGTTCACGAGCATTTATTTTATTTCAGAAAAAGGAAGAACCAATATATATAATGACTTTCTATCGACACTCAAGGAGCCAAAGAAAAAGTATAAGGGAGACCTAGACCTCTCAATTTAACAATGTTTCTTGAATTTCATAATAGCTATAGTAAGGTTATGTGTCATATCAATATCATATATCAAACTAGCATAAAATTTTTAAAAATTGGTGTTCAGGGGGGGGGGATATACAACTAAGAATGAAACTGTAAAGAAATTTTAAGCATTATATTAAAATATATGCATCAATAATAAACAATTTTTACAACACGCGGGCTAATGAGACAGGGAGCTACTGCTTAGTTTTCGTTTAGGGCACGAGATGATGAAGTGGATAGTGAACAAAATTAGAATCCAGATTGCCAGGTTCGAGCACCGGCAGAAGGTAGAAACATCTTCCTGTATATCCAAAGGAAATGCGGGATGAATCCATGGAACTGGGTGTTCTCTCGCTGGAAAATCAGATAGGTTGGTTAGTTTGTTTGGAGAGTTAAGGTCTACTTTTTGCAAAGCGAGGGCTAATGGGACCGGAACCTACTGCTTAAAGCTAATTCCGAACATCCATGCCACTGTGTTATTCGAACCCACGAACTCCGGTACCGAAGATTAGCACCCTAACTATTCTGCTATCGTTTGGCGACCTCGGGGTCTACAGAAAAGAGACGCTGTACCGAAGTACTTTTCACGGTGGTCAGCGCATACACAGCTGTGGGCTAAATTTCCAAGAAGAATTTAGGTGCAGCTGTTGACTTCGAGCTTTAGTGGAGACCTCTGCAGAGGAGTTATAATTCACGGAGTGGCATAAGTGTAATGGTCAAGCCCACGCAGGGATGTAGCCATGAGATATAGGGGCAGTGGCTAAGCAATAATGTCAACTTTACCCAAAAGGGCCATTTTAAAGAGCCCACCTTCACACCCAAAGGGGGTGCAGATGTGGGAAAATTTCACCAACAAGTGATTGGGGCAAAAAACAAAAAAGCGTTAAACTGAGGTGTAAAGGTGTGGAAAGGACTCGATGTCGGGATACAAGAGTGGCTGGACATCGAGATCCCGTGAGCAAGCCAGAGAACCCGGGCCATCAATCGATTCCCGAATCCGCATGCATGCTAGCAAAGACGTCCAGCAAAATAACCGCCGCATGCCTGTACCTACGTCCAGCCTGTTGACAGCCCCAGCCTTCTCCCCTGTAATTACTGGAGGTAAACTTAATAATATTCATAATTATTACCTGGGTCTCATAATCTTTTGATAAGGAATACTATTTCAAGAGTATTGATGAATAGCAAAACCAAATAAGTGCAGGTCGTGTTAAAAATTAATCAAGGGATGTATTAATTTGTAAATAATGTACATAATAAATGTTTTAGTTTAAATATTAGGTATTTTCCTTTAATTCCATAGAGTATATTTTACTGTGTTTCCCCTTTGAGAACGCATACTGGTATTTGTGTTTTAAGTATATTACAACAAACGCATAACTGAGAGTGTCTCATAAATGAGAGTAGTATAAGTAAAAGGTATTATATATTTATATTTATAGAAAATTATTTATATACTACCAGCTGCAAGCTCAGCTTTCGGTCTGGGTATACAAAAACCGTAATATTAATAGTGCTTTTCAAAATAGATTTTCAGACTATGTAGTTTCACTTCGGATAATTTGGGCAGTATTATATTAAGATCTTCGTATTAATTTTTGTGATTAAATGTGAAAATTATATTTCAGGATCTAAAATATTATTAAATTTTAGAAATTTAAAAATTTAACAATCTGATCTATAAATATCTGAAAGCGATTGATTGAAAAATGTTTCTAGGATTGACGATGACACATAGATCGGGATAGTACACAGAGGTGAATTTAAAGGCCTGCGCAACTGAACGCATTCCCGAGGCCTCGATTTCTGGGAGATCCTAAGACTACAAGTTTACATATTTTATAATGTAATTATAATCCAAAGAAAAATTAAAAGGAGCGATGAGAATTTAACTAGTTGCACTTACAGATGGGAACCAGGAAGACAAAAAGGCAAAACAGGAAATTTAGAGAGACGGCAGTCGCAATCCTGGACCTTAGAGCCATCAATTATAAGTCATAGCGACTGAACCTTGGCTTATCCTGCCGGAACCACCATGACTTAGCTTCAAAAAATACCCAGCTGAAACCTCGCAATAGTTTCAGGGGTGAGAAAGACTCGTTGTAGACAAGAGATATATGTTGGTTACTATTAGGACTGAATAATTTATCAATATATCGCCAAATATTGATATAATTTAAGTATTGCGATAACAATATTAAAATTCTGCTTTGACGATATATACCAGTAGGCGATACTGTTTTACCCTTTCATGTGATAACGTAGATCTCCAGAAGACATCCTAAATATTCCCCATACAGTAATATTTTTTTAGCTATTGCATTTGTTTGATATCCGCTTCGTTTGTTTACCTGCGTACTTGATACAAACACAAGCCAGAAAATTGGTTCTTGAAGACTATCACGTCGGTAGTATATCCCAATAACTTGATAACGAAACTCTCAGGTCAAGACCGGAAATTCCACAGTTCGCAAATGGCGGAGATTGGTTGTTCCCGGACCTGCACACTGGTTTATTGGAACAATATCAAAGGTGTTGATATTGAGAGCTTGTGATCGCAACAGTCAGCTCTCAATAACGAAACTCTCGGGTCAAGAACTGCAAAGCCACTGCTCGTACTGGTTTATTGGAACAATATCCGGATATATCAATGATTACTTGATCACAATAGGCAGTGATATGTGCAAGCGTTGATCGGTTTCGATAGCTTGCTGCTTGCTCGTTCATATATTTTACTAATATCGGATTTAATTGGTGTTTTGGGTAAATATCGGGATAAAAAATAAATGTTCGGAATCGTGTTGATTACCCAAATTACCATAAAATTAGATAAAAAAAAATGTAACAAAAGCAAGGTTTAAATTAGCACTAATGTTTTTCAATTTGAATAAAAAATCTGTTTAGTATAAACAAATTACTTCTGAACAATATATATATATATATATATATATATATATATATATATATATATATATATATATATATATATATATTTCTTTTAAGTGTTAAAGGGAATTACTCCTAAAAAGTTGTTTTTACCTTTCAGAAATCCTAGTATTTAAGATTAAATTGAAAATTTAAATATTTTAATTACCAGGGAAATAAAATGATACAAATTTAATAAAGAAAGCTAAGTTTGTTCCAAAATAGTAATAAATCCTCCTACTTTAAAATATTATCGTGATATATCAATAATATCAATGTAAATTTGGTGATATATCGCAGTATTAAATTTTAGATATTGTCCAGCTCTGGTTATTGCACAGGAGTGTAAAAAGTTTAATAGTCAGCAAGTTTAAAAAAAGAGAGAAAAATCGTAACTCGTAGGGGGAATGTAGAGCTTGAGATCCCTTAGCCCCTGTGACTGCGTCACGGTGTTTGTATGTAAATGAGTCCACATACATTTGTAGTAAGAAAGGAATGCAAATAGGCGCCAATAAATGTAGAGATAGGAGACGAGCACGCAGTCCGTATCTGTCGCTAATCGTCGCTAATGTTCCCGTCAGGAGGAAAACGGCTATTAGCCCCAAAAAATAATGTTTATCCCTTCTGTGTGTGTGCCGTGGGAAGATGCGCGGAGGCAATCGGACGACCACCCCCGTGGGGATGTTCGCACGCTGCCCGCCCAGCCGTGAACCCGCCCAAACAGAAAGAAAAAGGGTAAATGACACACACGGTTTAAATGCTCGAGTTTAACCTCGATAGGCGATCATTTTGATTGTGCTCCTTTATATTTTATTTTTTTAACTGTAGGTAGGAATAGATGGCTTATATACACACATACAAGTGTAACACTAAAATTTTCGAGATAAGGACCGAATAATATGCGCCAAACAAAAATTATTAGTTAAATTTCCACTTTAACTTCCGCGGGTATAAGAATTCAACAGTGAGGAATTTTCACATTTTCTAATTTTAATTTTAAACGATAGAAGACAGAAAAGTAAGCAGGACAGTAGCTATTTTTCTTTCATTTGGGGGCCTAATTAGTGATTTCTAATGGGTTTTATTGCGGACTCTTTAACGTCTCTCAAAAACGATACTGTGAAGACTCCCCTTTGTTCGAGCATGCGCCAAAACAGCTGACCAGAGCACACCTGTTTACCTGGACAATAGCGTGGCGTCACAGAGTCTGGGATCTTGATAATCGGACTGAATAAACGAATACGCCCCCTGATGGATCTCGTTAATGAATGCTCGGAAATTCCGTGAAGGGACAGCCAGTGAATGAGAATTCAGCTAAAAAATATAACTGTAACTTTAGCTGGAGTTCTCAAGTAACTGGGATCTTAACTGACCCAAAAAACAATTGGCGGAACCGTAACTGACCCCCCAGGTATAAAAAGCCTACAATTTTGCGACTCAGGGCTTTTCGTCATTTTTTTACGTAGGTGTGTTGATCTCGTGGAGGCTTTCGCCTTTTTTTTTTTTTTTTTTTTTTTTTAAACCAGCGACAGTTTGCTAGTTCGGGAGATTCGTAAAGTCCGCTCATATAGGGAGCGGCAGAGTCTCGGATACCGAACGGGGGATAAATTGGGTTTGATTGCACCCTGAAAAGCCTCCCCATCTGTAAGAGATTATTAAATATCTTGTTTTTCTTTCGACTGTGATCGTCGTGAGGAAGTTTTACCGACAACCGTCCTTTGCAATTCTACGTGATTCAGGAATTAACATTCCTTTGTAAATAGCCGTATTTAATCCAGTATTAAAGTAAACTTTCAAGTTTATCTTTGTGATCCATTATACAAGTTACCTCTCATTTGAGAATATTTAAGTCGTCACAATACTTTTCCTCCGCCGAGTTTGTGAAGTCATCGTTCACGTTGACACTGAGCGCCTATGCTGTTTACATGTTAAAAGGAGACTTTTAAATTTGTTTCTGTGTAAAGTATCGCATTTAATAGAAATTTTTTTATTATGTCTGGCATTAAAAAATCATATTATAAATATTGTATTGTGCCACTCTGTAAAAATACAGCAACTAATTGCAATGAGAAGATATTTTTCAGCGATTCCAAAGATCCACATACAAGTAAAATCTGAACAAATGCGATGAAAAGGGATGAGAAATTAAACCCCAAATTATCATATAAATCATCTCTATGGGTTTGTGAACACCATTTACCGATAAGGAAGTGCTTGCTTTTGTTTAAATATTACTAGTTTAGAAAAATTAAAGTATATAAAAATACATGTATACCTTTAAAAGGACTGCTGATTAAGCATCGCTATTTAACTTTTAAAACTGCTAATTTTCCAGTATTATCACAGAGTTCAACTACAATAAATGTTTGATAAAGCATATAAATATCTTAAAACATATAAAAGTGTAAAGCATATAATTGTCTAATAAATAACTCTGGGGAGGGGAAGGTTATGTATTTTAAAGATATTATAAATATTTTCCTCAGTGATGCATACTTTCTTAAGTGATATCAATTCACAGTGATATTTTTCAGTTAAATTGGTGACTAATTTGAAAAAAGTATATAATATTTTTAAAAGAATTATAATGATATTACTTTAAAAATTAAATTTAATTTCAGAAACTTTATACATTTTTTTATTTAACATTAATATTAAAGGCAATAAAATTGTATTGCTATTTAAAAAAGCATAAATAATTAAGTAAACCTTTTAAAGATTTTAAATTTCTTTTCATCAAATTTAAAATACATAAGAATTATTTTGGTTTTGGTTTTGGTTTGGTTTTGGAGCACTACGGTCTACTTTTTGCAACACGGGGGTTAAAGAACAAATTTTGAAAACAAGGAACATCGTAAAAAATAGTAACGTAAATTCGAGTTTTCTGATCATATGTTACAAGAATCTTACGGGGATTAGAATTACAAGAATTTTTTTAAGCATATGAACTATACCGTAGTGGAGTAAGGATTGGCGCAGAATGAAAAATAAGAAGTGAGCGTTAAAAGCCGCTCACGAGCGGGATATCTGGCGACTCCACACGGACAAATTTTGTGATGCTAACAATTATCCTGGTAAATTTACAGCTGCAGATTCCCGTAGGCAGATTCGATCTTTAGATTATTAGTGTCTTTTTTTTTTTTTTTTTTTTTTTTTTTTTTTTTTTTTTTTTTAAAGCATTTTATTCCATTTGTATCGTTTTGGTTAGGTCTAGTGTTTTACTACAGAGGGCTAATGAAACGATCCGAACGACTTCGAACGTAAATCCAACTTCGAGAATAACACCCATGGACTATACTATAAGACAGCCACCTACAAATCGGCTATTGTCTAGCAAAGCTGATTAACACTTTTTTTGAAATACATTTTTGTAAATTGATTTTTCTTCAGTTCCCAGGTTTTTTTCTCTGAATTCGTTTTAGATATTTAGTTTTAAATAAATAAATGTTAAATTATATATTTTTGTTGATATTTGTAGGGCAATCATTTCAACAAAACGGCTCAAGGAAGGTTACCGACCCGGATCTCGATAACTTAAGTTCGCCACTGGTCAAGGGTATCTCATAAGGCACGCAGTCGGAGTTCGAGGCCAGAGGCTGTCTAAAGTATCGTGTGCACAAACGGTGGCTAGTTTCATAAACTGGGTTCTTCTCCGAAATGTTTTCGAGATTCAAACGATGCCTCTGCTGGTAGCAGCCCAAGCCTGAGGACTTTGTGCTTGTCCCTTGTTTCTAAATTACGAGGACCCAGTTTTAGCTATAAATCTTTCTTTCACGCTTGCAGTGTTCTTCAAAAGGAGAGACACAAACCTTTGCCTTAAATGGAGGAGCCTCCGGCTAGTGCACGCCAACCCCGTGGTGCAAGTGGTGCCCCGCACCAGTACAGCATAATTTGGTGGTAGCACTTTGAAGATGCGAAATCCCAATGTTCAATTTTTGGTTTTTTCCATTTCTTGTGTGCAGTGCTGGATTAACCATTCGGCATAGTAAGCAATTGCATATGGGCCTCACGTTTTATAGGGACCCCGCAACATTAGATTAAATTGTATAATATACATACATACATGCATATATACATATATATATATATATATATATATATACTAAACTATTCGGCGCCACAGCCCAACTTGGGAGCCATGACCTACGGTGTCAACAACGGTTTTCAACACCAAATGTCCTGGGCGAAATATATGTCCCAGTTAGATGGCCAAACTTACGTGGAACACTCAGTGATTAATTCCGAAGCCTGCTTGGTTCTCAATTTGTTTACCTACTGAAGGATCGAAATGCTGCGTCAACCTTGCCCAACGCGGGGATCGAGCATCGGACCTATATCTTGGGAACACGAGGCGCTACCCCAATGCCACTGGGTTTCATATATATATATATATAAATTCTGATTACAACTAAGAAATGTCGAGCTACGATTGACAATAAATATGGAATATTTACACCAACAATATCTGATAGTCCTAAATTTTTACATAATTTCTGTTCACACAATTTCTTATATAGAGGAAAACAATAAAGTAAAATTTGGGATCAAAATGTACTAAAGTAACGATTTGGGTTTAGGTTTGGTTTGGAGCGGAACGGTCTACTGTTTGGCTCTCGAGGGCTAATGAAACCGGAACCTACAGCTTAAAGATGATACCAAACGGCTACGAATATTCATGCCAGCTGTGGGTTTGTTTTGAAGTTCTACGGTCTGCTTTTTTGCAACACAAGGGCAAATGAGATCGGGACCTACTGCTTAAAGCCGGTTACGAAATGCTACTAACATCCATGCCAGCAATGGGATACGAATCCTTAAACCTAAAGAAACGGAATTTTTGTAAATAAAAAATCGAAATTTCTCTGAAATTTGGATACATTATATATAAAAGAAAACAACTTCCTTTGTACTTCTCAAATTTAAAAAAAATCGCGATTATTTAATATGTAATTATGTATATATGTAAAGAAGTGTTCATTAAATATTAACCCAAGTTTATAAAAATGGTTTTTCACAGATGCGAAAATTAAACAGAAAAAAAATAGATATTTTTTCAATAAATATTTTTAGTAAAATCTTCTTTTTCTAAAATAACCGTTAGTTAGCATATTTTAATGTTATTTAATCCATTGGCCGCCTGTGTGCATGCACGTTCTGCTCACCTACTAGCCCCTGCTATGTATCATGTTTTATATAATATAAAGAAAATTATATATATATATATATACATGCATATACATATTTAGCGAATCCGATGGTACCCCTGTGACGATGTTCACACGATATCCACCCAGCCGTGAACCCGCTCCACAAAAAGAAACCAAAATGAAAAAAATAGAGAAAAAAGGGTAAACGACACACACCGCCAGAGACTTTTAATAAAAATAATCGTAATTTGGCCTCGATGTATGGGATTTCTTTCGCACTCCTTATTTATTTTTTCTTTCCATCCCCAGGTATGGATAGAGGGCATTGTTTATTTTTTTTTCTTTGGGTTCGGGAAAGCACACCTATATGGACGCTCACTCACTCGTCGGAACGCCGACTGACTCGTTTGCGTTCCTTTTTTTTTTTTTTTTTCCTAACGAGGGAGAGCGATGATCGCTCGGCCTCCACTCGAGGATTTTTCAGAGTTCGCGTCCGTTTTTTCTTTTCTTTTGTTTTACTTTATTCTATTTTATTTCCCACCAACACGGATGCGCGCGCATCCTCCCCCTGGGCGGGAAAGTTGCTGCTGCAGGGAGGTTATTCACGCCGTCGGCATTTCCGGTCCTCCCCCCCGCACGCACACACCCCGTTCCCGCCATTTCGCAGCGTTCCCATTGGGCCAGAAAGCCCGCGCAAAGGGGCCCGCTTTCTCACGTCCCGAACAATAGCGAGCGATTCGTAGTACTATGAAGAGAGAGGAAGGGGGAAGAGGGAGTGAGGGAACATCCGCGCGCTGTAGCTGTAGTAGTAGAAAATGGAGTAGTCGTAGTGGCGGGAAACGCTTTTTTCTTTTTCTTTTTTCTTTTTTTTTTTTTTTTCGAAGAGTACCTGGCTGAAAGAAAATCGTTCTGTGTGATTCAAAGAAATCGTACCTTCTTCCCCCCTTCAAATATCGGAACAGGATGTTTTCGCAAGCCTTGTTCCGGTGGGCACCTGTTTCCCCAATAGTACCTGCCAACTTGTACGTTTGGCTGGTACTGTGACTGTTTGTATACTTAGCAGGACCTGTGTTATGCACAGGCCGAGTGGGCCGTACCTCCCTAATTTTTGGAGCCCTAATATTTTATATCTAATTCCTAATTAATAGTGCCTGCCAATTTGTAAGTTTAGGCAGTACGGTGACAGTTTTCATACTAATCGAGGCCTGATTAAAGCACGGGAAGGCCCAGTCTACCCCTGGGTTTAAGGGCCACGACACTGATTTTGGGAGCCCCAAAATTTTTTATCTAATTTCTAAAACTTAAATCATTTAATCAATAAAATATAAAAATCTTCCCGTTAATTTTCCAAACAATATTTCACGAAACTTGACTCAGTTATATAAAAACAAATAATTGTTTTTATTGTTATTGGAAATTATAAAAAATCAAACGTCAAATTTATACATTTTGTATATTTTGGTGATACTTCCTTATTGTATCGTGTAAAGAAATTTCTTATAATTTGTACAAATAGATTGAATGGTTTAATGTAATTCAGGAATGGTCCTTCAAATAGACACCATACCCTTGACCTAGTTTTGTCTTGATCGAGCCCTAAAATTAATATTTTAAAGAATTTCAAATATAGTTTTGAAATCGAGTCTTTTAATTTTAAAGCCTTTTACAGAAAATGTTATACAAGCGTGCATATAATTCAGATGTTTAGAGTAGTAATAACTCTGCTTGTTTCACCAGAAATATATACAAATATTACATACACGTAAATTTTGATAATTAAATAATATTAAGTCTTGTCTAATTGTACTAATTTATTTGAGTAGGATTTATTTTAATCACAACTTTACACTTTTTTAAACCTATTTAAACAAATTATAATAATAATAATTTTCTACTGTAATTTTATAAATTTTTTACGCCATGAATCAATTAAAAATAGTATTTTAATGTGTCTTACATGTCTACCAAATTATTACTGAGGATATACAGCTGCGGTTCTTAGGTGCCTCGGTCTTGTCTACCTGTACTAATTTATTTGAGTATGATTTATTTTAATCCCAACTTTATACATTTTATAAACTTATTTAAATAAATAACAATAATAATAATAATAATTTTCTACTGTAATTTTATAACTTTTTCTACGCCATGAGTCAACTAAAAAGAGTATTTTAATAAGTCTTACATGTCTACCAAATTACTACTGTGGATAGGCAGCTGCGGTTCTTAGGTGCCTCGGTCTTGTCTACCTGTACTAATTTATTTGAGTATGATTTATTTTAATCACAACTTGACACTTTTTAAAACCTATTGAAACAAATTATTACAATAATAATTTTCTACTGTAATTTTGTAAATTTTTAAGCCATGAGTCAACTAAAAAGAGTATTTTAATAAGTCTTACATGTCTACCAAATTACTACTGTGGATAGGCAGCTGCGGTTCTTAGGTGCCTCGGTCTTGTCTACCTGTACTAATTTATTTGAGTATGATTTATTTTAATCCCAACTTTACACTTTTTTAAACCTATTTAAACAAATTATAATAATATTAATTTTCTACTGTAATTTTATAATTTTTTTAAGCCATGAATCAATTAAAAATAGTATTTTAATGTGTCTTACATGTCTACCAAATTATTACTGAGGATATACAGCTGCGGTTCTTAGGTGCCTCGGTCTTGTCTACCTGTACTAATTTATTTGAGTATGATTTATTTTAATCCCAACTTTACACTTTTTTAAACCTATTTAAACAAATTATAACAATAATAATTTTCTACTGTACTTTTATATTTTTTTTAAGCCATGAGTCAACTAAAAAGAGTATTTTAATGTGTCCTACATGTCTACCAAATTATTACTGAGGATATACAGCTGCGGTTCTTAGGTGCCTCGGTCTTGTCTACCTGTACTAATTTATTTGAGTATGATTTATTTTAATCCCAACTTTACACTTTTTTAAACCTATTTAAACAAATTATAATAATATTAATTTTCTACTGTAATTTTATAATTTTTTTAAGCCATGAATCAATTAAAAATAGTATTTTAATGTGTCTTACATGTCTACCAAATTATTACTGAGGATATACAGCTGCGGTTCTTAGGTGCCTCGGTCTTGTCTACCTGTACTAATTTATTTGAGTATGATTTATTTTAATCCCAACTTTACACTTTTTTAAACCTATTTAAACAAATTATAACAATAATAATTTTCTACTGTACTTTTATATTTTTTTTAAGCCATGAGTCAACTAAAAAGAGTATTTTAATGTGTCCTACATGTCTACCAAATTATTACTGAGGATATACAGCTGCGGTTCTTAGGTGCCTCGGTCTTGTCTACCTGTACTAATTTATTTGAGTATGATTTATTTTAATCCCAACTTTACACTTTTTTAAACCTATTTAAACAAATTATAATAATATTAATTTTCTACTGTAATTTTATAATTTTTTTAAGCCATGAATCAATTAAAAATAGTATTTTAATGTGTCTTACATGTCTACCAAATTATTACTGAGGATATACAGCTGCGGTTCTTAGGTGCCTCGGTCTTGTCTACCTGTACTAATTTATTTGAGTATGATTTATTTTAATCCCAACTTTACACTTTTTTAAACCTATTTAAACAAATTATAACAATAATAATTTTCTACTGTACTTTTATATTTTTTTTAAGCCATGAGTCAACTAAAAAGAGTATTTTAATGTGTCCTACATGTCTACCAAATTACTACTGTGGATATACAGCTGCGGTTCTTAGGTGCCTCGGAACTACTTCCTGCCTATGTATTGTTTACTTTCTACTTTTAAAAAGTAGTTGCTTCTTGCAGCTTTCAAGGTGCACATTTAGCTTTCCAGTTTTAAAATAAAAGTTATACTTGTTTCAAAATAAAAATAATCATTTAGATCAGGCATGCCCAACCCGAGGCCCAGGGGCCGCATGCGGACCACTTAAAAACTTTTTGCGGCCCAATTGAAGTTTTCAACTGTTTATATAGTTTTAGTCATTTTAACTATATATAGTTGAAACACAGAATTTTAGTTGTTAATGTTTGCAGTAATACACATCACATATTATGTACGTTAAGACTTGATAGTAACTAACGTAAACCTGGTCTTTGAGTAGGGATGGACAGTTTAAGTTGGAATGTGAGTGTTCTAGAATATTCTGTCAATCGGCCATTACTTATACAACCAGCTGACGTGACATGCGTTAAGTGCACGTGTTCTGTCCGATCACTCATATATGCCGAACGATAACCGAATGGTGAGGGTGCTGGCCTTCGAAACCGGAGTTGGTGGGTTCGAATCCCACTGTGGCATAGATGTTCGTAGCCGTTCGGAATCGGCTTTAAGCAGTAGGTCCCGGTCTCATTAGCCCTTGCGTTGCGAAAAGTAGACCGTAGCACACCAACCAACCAACCTGTCCGATCAGTCAGTGGAAGTTGTATGGGAAAGAAGTTATAAATTACATTTATGGCTATTGTAAAGTTATCATTAATTGTAAAGGAATAATTAAGGTATTGTTTATTTAGAAAACGCAAACTAACGATGCGTTAGAAATTCTAACCTCCAAAATGTTTAATTTGATGTATAAAACAGTATAGTAGTGTATGATAATAAAATATTTTGAATAATTTGTTGTTTTATTTTTATATGTGCGATCCACCTCAGTTCACTAAATTGGTTTTTTGGCCCACCAACCGATTTGGGTTGGGAACCCCTGATTTAGATAATAAGTTAAATACCAGCCAGTTAAACTATTTCGTAAACGAATAACACTTTTATTTAAATTTAATATTCTTTATAAACCTCAGAAATACAAACTAAAGAAATGAGAGTGCTCTATTTGGTGAATTACATTTATAATCCATTAATATAAAAATACATTTAAGACATAATTATTTAGAAAGCCGGGGTAACTATGAAAATAAAAATATTAATGACGTTGCATAAAATAAAATGTTAAATAATTTAAGTTTTGCATACGCTTGTGATGTTACTATTACTCGCATTTGAAAAATAATACAGAAATTCTTACTTATATAATACATATATGGAGAGCAAAGCTTTTTTATATTACACTATACAGGGCCTGATTATAGCAAGGGCACTTGGGGCACGTGCCCTGGGCACGAAAATTTTAGGGGGCATGAAAATTTAGTCCAGTGGTTGAAATACGTATTAAGTGGGGGAAAATTGCAAACTTACGCTACCATCGTTAAGTTTTAATAAATTATTGTACGAGGTAATTGTGTTTGTCATGAACTATATTGTTTCCTATTTACTTTAATTTTACTGTTACTTACCTGATAATTAATTCCCTCAACAAACCTGATGCTCTTTTTTATCCTATGGGTTATAGCATGCTTATAAGACAGATTATTAGCAACGTACCACTATAAACCATTAAATCATCGCATCAATTTAAATAATTTTTAGTTCTATTATTATTTACTTTCTGCACCACAGAGCTTGTGAGTGTGACAAGGTAAAAATAAAAAAGTGGGTCACTCTTGGTCCTTAAAAGTTCTTAATTTTTAGCATGTCTAAACAGAGATAATAATGATGACGTAAAATGAAAATCTGCTGTTTTTGATTTTGAATATTACTTTAATGATAATTTCTTAAATTTGTTTGCAAATTCAAAGTTATAATTTTTATGTGACTGTATTTATGATAATAACTTGTCGATATAAATTTGCAATGGGGGTGGAGGGCACAAAAATTGGATTATGCCCTGGGCACAAAAGTATCTTAGTGAGGCCCTGCATATATATAGCGCAATACTTATGTTCTAAATATGTGTTATATAGTTAAAGATATCGCCCCCTTTCAAACGCCACTGGTGTGCGATAATTATTTACTCCGATATGAAAGACATTGTGAACAACGCCATTCATTGGTTTCTTGATAAAGTGTAAAGGTCTAAATTGTAACTCGAAGGGGATTCGATCCCACGTCTGGCTCCAATTTTGTAACAGTCACGAATATGAAGTCAACTGTCAGATAACGTTTATTTTTAGTATACGAACCAAAAAATGTCACGTTAGGAAAACATTAAAATCCGTATTGATCGTGTGGGAGTTGGCAATTCAATCTTCCTCTTTTCACGCCAGAGGGCGCAGTGTGAGTCTTTCAAAAAATAGCGGCGCTACAAATGCTGTGTAACTCATGTTTACATCCGGGGCTTGACTTTACTGTGGCAAATTTGATGCACGTGTCCGGGTTCCCAATTTCCATGTATTTTCTATGCATCGTGATTTGGTTTTGCATTTTTCGCAGCTACACAAAGCGAAAACGTTGTAACATTTTTAAATTTTTAAACGACATTAAAAGCATTTTTAATACTCCC
>JAGEOH010000919.1:0-25000 GCA_032207245.1 Pardosa pseudoannulata | reverse complement strand
TTTTAGGTCAGTTAAGATCCCAGTTACTTGAGAACTCCAGCTAAAGTTACAGTTATATTTTTTAGCTGAATTCTCATTCGCTGGCTAACCCTTCACGGAATTTCCGAGCATTCATTAACGAGATCCATCAGGGGCTTATTCGTCTATTCAGTCCGATTGTCAAGATCCCAGACTCTGCGACGCCACGCTATTGTCCTGGTAAATAGGTGGGCTCTGGTCAGCTGTTTTGGTGCGTGCTCGGACAAAGGGAAGTCTTCACAATACGAGGAATTTTAAGAGGAGGCTACTCTAGCATAATTATTTTTATTTTTAACTTTATAACAAATGTGGCGTTGAAATGTCAGATAGTTCACTCGTAATTCTAAAGATATCTGAGTATTTTGCTATCAGCTATCTCTTATGGTGAGAGCATTCGGCCTAGATTTAAAATAAAAGGAAGTTATATGCATGGGAGTGCTAATATCTATCTTTATGGGACTAAACTTACAAAAGAATTTTTACCAAACAAAAAATTAGCTCACATTTTTATGATAATCTGATATTTTAACCAAAACATCTCCTCTGACACTAAGAAAAATTTATTAAGACTAATAGTTAACTATATACATGATACAAACTATTTCATTAAGATCGCAGATAACGTTTATAAATAATTCTGTTTTACCTGATATTGATACGATAATATTAGATCAGATAAAAGGTTATCAAATCGTAATAAATCTGTAAGACGGCACGTGATATATATTTATACATATCCGACTTAGACCGTTATTCTAGTGAACTTGAAAAAAAAAGGCTGGGAAAGAGCGCCAAGAAAGCCTTCGATGATACCCCTAACGTTTTGATTATCTGAGAAATAAACGACCCTGACAAGCCTTAATAAATCCCTAGGTTTCGGAAGTTATGAATGACTGTGGGATTTGGCTGTCCGTCGGGAGATCTCAGCAGAAAAATTCTATTGTGCCAAGGATGAAGTGGGGGGGGGAACAACCGATATTTTTGTGTTGCACACATTTGGGCAGGTGAAAAAGCTTTTTGCAGATAAAGCTGAAAAGTAAATGAATGGTTATTATCGACGTACTGGATGAATCAGAATTCGAAACAACTTTAAAAATTCATTAAACAGGAAGAAGGTATTATAAAAAGTTGCCTAAGTAGAATCAAATGAAGATCGGATTTATTCATAAAAACAATTTCAGTTCTGAAATTTATTGATAGATTGCATTAAAAACATTTTTTTTCTTCAATACGTATAATGTCTGACTATATGTATAGAAGAAATTTGACTATTCCCTAATACTGTGGGTGTTACGATGAACAGTATGCTAAACGAGGTTATTAGACTTAAGGAATGGCCAAAGTTAAGGTAATTGGGTTTAACGGAGTACCTAGCAACGTGTAAAGTCTTCACTTTAACATCCGAACGTAAGACAGATCAAAACATCAATTTAGGCCTCTAGGCAAAAAGTAATCCAAACAAAAAATTTAATACACTTCAGCTTACAAGGAAGCAAGGAGGTGAGAACTTTCTCATAAAAAATTATGAGTAACCAACGCGTTGTCTAATTAAGGGATAATTAGACTGTAATTAGACTTAAGGAAGCATTTTCACACCTTCGCGGGGTAGGGCAAGTACAACTCAGTCGACTCTGCTCTATTTTAACATTGTTCCTGTTACTGCACAAAGTACTTTACTCATGTCTTTGAATTTCGGTAAGTCTACAATAATCGTCTCACTAGCGTACTATTGACACCATTTGCTCCACCTTAGAAATGACGTTGTATTTTATTTAAAATTCTAACTTTGTATTCGGATGACCCAATCATACAATAGTTTGTATTTATTCACTTCAATAAATTGTTCCACAGATTTTTCACAATTTTAAAATATAACCATATTTTAGTGAATATCGGAAACCACCAAGATCAATAAAAACGGGGTAAATGCTCAAACGTTAAAAAGAAATGGGCATGTTTTGGTTCATCCGTGCTGTTGAAGGGTTACAGATAATTCAACGAAGTTACCAGCAAACTAACTTTATTTAAAAATTTGACTTAACACTATACAACATTTCTTAGTATACTGGAATACCTGATTCCAAACAAACCAAATATATTAGGCTAATAGCCCATAAATATCAGCATTAAGAACATAATAAGCAATAACTTCCACGTTATCGACTGCAATAAAATCTGCTCTGTCACTCAGCTCCATTACTGCTGACTCCGACTAGAAGGTGCACCCCTTTCACAGCTTCTGTAGTGGTTATAGTATATTCTGGATGGAAACAGCTGGTTCTACAGTTTCCTCGGCTTTTATTAGGCATTTTCGGATTTTGTCATCAGTTGGGGATAACCCAACAAGCAATGAAACAATGTACTGTACCAATTTTATTGTTGCCAAGAGAAAATCCGACTCCTGCATGTTAGTTTCTGTTCCAACTGAGTGCATCTAACCCACCGAAGCAGTAAAAGGTTTCACTGTTAGGAACATACGCTTTCACAAATGTATATTTTATAACATCATGTGATATAATTTGCGCCATTTACATTTCTAAAAAGTTGAACTGCTTCAGAACGATATATCTAGAAAGTGGTTTTACCACTACCCTGATTAATTTGTTTTCTCAGAATGACGTCATTTACTGCCAAATCCCAAAATTCTGATAACACCTTAATATCTAAATCCTTAATTACACCCTAATGTCTACTAGCTAAACCTACTGCTAATACCCTAAGCATCCCCATGAACTTTCCATTTAGGACCTACACTCATGTGGAATATTAGTTTTAAAATAATCTGATATAGACACATGACTTCCTTGTACACCTATTATATTATGCATCTATTTATATTTTATATGATGCATCATCAGAATTGTCATTTGGTTTGGTTTGCTACGGTTTACTTTTTCGCAACACGGGGGGGCTAGTGATATCGGGACATACAACTTAAATCCGATTCAGAAAAGGCTACGAACATCCATGTCACAGTGGGACTAGAATTGTTATTTGCACATTCTTTTCAAGATTTAAAGTAGGTCTCGTTTCTCAGGGTAACCATGTTGTCGGAGTAGAGTTCCAGTCCTGTCATCTGGAAAAAATATGTGGCATTAACATTCTTTACATTGAGACTTTTCGTTACATAGATATTTCATTCCTAACCTTTTAAAAAAAAATTATAACAATGTAAAATTTTAATATAAAATTTTTCACAAATGTCTGTGTATGTAGTTTACTATACAGCTCCTCGCCCTCTTTTCTAGTCATTCAAAACTTGTATAAACCTGATTGAAATTTACTTCATGTCATCATGCTAAACAAATTATCTTTTCTGTTTAATGTAGAATACCATTTGAAGTACAGTGCACTCGAAAAGATTCTATTGCACCTCGAAATACCATGCTTTTTATACACACACTGCCAAATCAATTAGAAATCTATGAGAGTTTCTACAAATGCTTGCTAGCGATGTTAATATACAAAACCTGTTTGTGATGCGGTAGAAACACCCTCTAAATACTAATATAAGTAAGATATGAGTCTGCATTTCATTATAAACGAAGTAAAATGTGTTAAATGACAGACCTTTCACAATTAAAGACTTATTGTTGGGGCTTGTTTCGCAGGAGTAGTGATTGTGAAGACAGCAAATATAACTGGGATATCAAAAGCAACCATTTCAATGGTGTTCCACAGTTGAAAATAGAGCACAAAATTATTGTGCTAACGACGAAACTAAGGTTACAGTTTCGTCGTAATACAATTCACCAAGGACATTCAACCAATACCATGGTGGGCGTTGTTTGTAAAGCAAAAAAGAGACTCCACTGTATTGTAACTGGCAGAAACCTTCAGACAAAGTTATTCTGATCTTTGGGCGAATTATGCACAGAGAATTACTGAGAATACGCAGTCAAATGCCTTTGAGGAAACCTCTCAATCCACCTGGAATGCCAGAATTATTTTGCAGTAGTGTCTGAAAAGAACTTCGCTCTCCCACGACACATGTCCGAGGTTCGACCCCCGGATTAGGCAAGGTTTACACATCCTTTCATCCCTTCAGTGGGTAGACAAACTGAGGATCAAACATGCTTGAGAACTAAACACTGGGGGTTCCGCGTAAGATTGACCACCTAACCGGAAAATATGCTTCGCACCCCAGTGCCCTTGGACTTGGAAACGGAGATTGGCACTGTAGGCCCTGACACCGCTAGGGGCTGTTGAGTTGAGGAGTTTAGTTTAGTCTGAAAAGATGAAACAGAACAAAAGAGGACTGGAAAAAGGTTATATAGTTAGAAGGGTCCGAGTCATCTGACCAGTGTCAGGAAAGGCTCATATATGGTCAAAAAAAGATTTTCATATATGTAAACAAAAAGGTTAAATCTGGAACTATTGCTTAAAGAGATGGGTGAATCGAACCTTGAGAGTTCCTCTAGCTCAGTGTAAACCAAAGAGAGGAATATATATAGTTATAGATGATTTGCTTTGAAAGATCGATATAAACAAATTTAACTCTAGCCAGAACGAAAAATTCACTGGAGTTGTGTATTTTCGCTTTTTTTAAAATCACTTCAGCTAACTGCTTTTATTGGTGTAGGGAACAACGTACACCCAAATTTTCACTAATAATTTCAAATTAATCATTTGTATTTTCGTGTTTCATATCTGCAACCTACACAAAAAATTTATGTCATTCCCACAAAGAGACAGAAGATTTTCCTAAAAGGACTTCATATTTCTTAATTTCTTATTTTACTCTGTGTACTCCATAATAACTTATATTTAAGATATTCATCAATCTATATTTGGCAAAAATACTCCAGCCCTAATGGGTTAAACTTATTTTTCTTGTACATTTTAAAATTTCAGTTAGACATAACAATAAGGAATCTTTCCCTCCGTAACATTGTCAAGCTTGTGTTAAGAAGTCTTTCAATATCAGCGGTCTATCGGTAGAAATATTCCTTTGACAGGTTAACATTTATCTAAAGCAGAAGTTCAAATCTGAATAGGTCCACCCACTTTCAGGGAGTTGAAAATGTTTAAGGGGAATTTTCTTCGATCTAAGGAAAACTAGACTACGTTAAAGACCATCCACTGAGCATGTAGATAATACTCAAAGAATGCATAAAAAAGTTTGATTAATGCTAAAAATAACCAAATGCAATTATTCAACAAATGGTTCTAAATGTTAAGATTTCTTATGCCAAACATGATACCAAATAAATAAATATTACTATAATCACACCAAGCTCAACTGTCTCTCTCCTTAAAGATATATTAGTTAATAGGAATAATCTATATTTTTCTAATCCAACTTTGACCAATACACCATTGTTCATAAGTTTTAAGAAAAAAAAATGTAAAAATATGTTTTCACTTTTTAATGTATAATGTAGTACACTGCAACGTCTCCAATATTTTTCAATTTCTGGTAGTGAGTAGGTGACAAAAAACTGAAAGCTCAGGGATACAGCTTTTGTAATAATACAAACTTTAATGCTCGAAAAATATAATCATAAGAGTTTCTAAAATTACAGGGAACTCGGGAAAAACTGAGTTCTTGTTTGGACAGCAACGATCAGCAAGTTTCCACTCACGTTCAGCAGCATGGCCTAACAGAAGACTGAGTTTCTTTTAAAAAGTTACACAAAAATATAAAAAAAATCAAAGTTTATTTTTTTCTTTCTCAAAACAACATAAACAAAACATCCAAAACAGTTGGCAAATAATACAAAACTAATTTGCAAATTCAACATTCTGGCAAGTGACTATATTTTGTAATTTACCTGATGGGGAAAAAACTATATTGCAGCAAAAACACGACGAGTAACAGGCATCACCAGGTAACAACATTTGGTAACAGTTCTGCACTGCGCGAGCAAAAGTTTAATAATGAACTCCTGGCAAGCTTAAAAAACACAGAGAAGAGGTGATGTCTCCATAAAAATAATATTTTCTACTTGATACATAATTTGGGATTCGGGGCGAGTCTAAAAAGAGATATTGGAGTTCATGTCTCCGTAAAACAAAATCTTGTACTAGATTAGAGAATGGGAATCAGAGCTAGTCGGTTACAAGGACATGAGATCTCGAAAAAAATCCAAGCTTACACTGCGATGATTTCACTTATCTCTCCAAAAGCTTCCTTTTCTCCTCGTCATGCCGTGGAGCAACAGGATTCTAAGGGACTAGCCTCCTAATCCTGAGATTTCAATCAGTGAGAACAAAATTGGCAAGGAGCATGAATTTCCTTACCTTGTACGACACTTCCTGCTATCTGACGTCAGTCGATCGCTTCTCTTTGGTTGATCAGTGCCATGATGCCGACCCGCTAGTCCTGGATTCGCTACTCGCTGTCGTCTCTTAGTCTCAGATGTCCCTCCGTAATTAACTCTCCGTCATTAAGGAATCCTTGTCTAGGTGGCACCGTTATAAAATCCTTTTGTCCCGTAGTGTCATTCACTCAGACTAGCAGCGCCTCAGATGTTCTATTAAGTCGAGTGTCCTACATGCGATGGAAGATAGTGGCACGACGTCACAACTATTAACCTTAGAAGGGCATTATCGAATCACTGTTAGAAAAAGAACAATATGACCCCAAAATTATGAGATACTACATGGATGTATTACAAGAACTGGAGCCAGTGTGATTCTTTTCTCAAAATGGGACGGTGGGCTTAAAATGAATGGGGACTTATGAACTTAAAAAAAATAATTTGACCGTGCCCAATCACTTTAAATCTGATTCTCAATGACGACAAATGGTCAAACTCAGGGTACCCAGTTCGAGCCTAGTAGGCGCACTAAACATCCCCTTGTACATCCCCCCTCAGAGTCGTGCAGGTTATATCTGTAGGTCTGTAGGACAGAGGTCTTTCACTTCCTCGGCCACGAGCTCAAGGCGTATGTGTCCACTAGGTAGTGCTAAATGAGAGACAACATGAGGGGTACACCTTTAGGTATATTTGGGTGTCACGAGCCCGGGTGCCATAGTGGTCTGGGTATTAATTTATTCCTAGTAGCCTCGAGCTTACCTCTGTAAAGTTTGCTTCTTATGGAGTTAGACAAAATTAAAATCGAATCATGACAGACCTCTAGAAGATCAGCAGTGGTTTAGTAACCTTTTCGGATCGCTGTCATGATGATTTGTCTTCTGTAGTTGCTTGATGTATGTCTTCAGATGGGTCGGAGTAAAACTAATTGTATCTATGGGTCTCGAAGTATTATCGGAGGAAGGTGAGCAAATGAAAGTGAATTACAAACTCTGAAGAAAAATCCCTTCCTGCAGATAATCAAAATTAGGGGCTCCAGCGTAGCCTCATGAATGCCTTACACCTGTCAAGGTAGGTGACCCATTGCCTGCTGTCAAACATCCAGGCCGGGAATACGGGTGACTCCCCCCTCCAGACTTGGGTACCGAAAGGAAGTCTGGTTTCTTTATTGTATGGTGCTAAACGAATGAGAAAAAAATTTAGATGCACCACTTTGGCCACGATAAACTCCTGAAATTTACTTAAGAATGAGCCATAAATAGCGACGTAATAAGTCACGTGTCGGCGATCATTCCAGAAAGAAAACCGATATACACCGAGAAAAATAATCGAATAAAAATTAAAATAAAAAAAAGGATAATACGCACATATTTCTTAAAAATAAAACCTCGAAAGAAACGGATTTAAAAAAATTTCTCCCCAAAATGCTAACCAAAAGTATACCATTAACGGAAAAATATCTGATAAAGGAGAAGAGGAGTAGGGTAGAAGAGGCAAGGTCCCTGTCATTTTCGTTTCGAATAAAAATAAAAAAGTTCTGCTTTTAACAAATCCTTCGAATGATTCGATTTACAGCATACTTTTGCAGCTCGAGACGCGCGCACGGAGGGAAGCGAAAAAAATAAAAGAAAAAGGGGGGATACGTAATCCCTTTTTCTCTGAGCGAGTGTATCGAGGAGAGAGGGACTGTTCACATGTGTATGTGCGTAATCCCCTCCAAAGTTGGCTTTAGCAAATTTTAACGTCCAGAAAAGTTTTTAGGATTACTTCGGAGAGATGGCGTATTTTTTGTCCCTCCTTTTCTACGCAAACTTTCAGCTAAGTCTCCTTTTTTCGCGGACGAGTCCATTTTCGTTTTCTTCGTGATATATCACACTTTTTCGTCACACGTTATGAAAATCTTTTTCTCATTTTCTGACTCGCATACAGTTCAGTTAATCTACGTTCATATGTATTTTTTTTCGTACATGACATTCATATATTGATTATGATCATGTATTACAATCGTCAAAAAATAATAACTCTAGATTTCAATAGATATCTGTGTTTTAGACCTCCTTGAGTTTGAAAAAAAAAATCCAGGCATTCCTCTTTGTATATCCATAGTCCTAGTACAGTGTCAATCCACGGGTCAAAATCTTACTTCTGGCATAAATGTTCGTTGCCGTTCAGATCGACTTTAAGCAGTATCTCTCTGTATCATTAGTCCTCATGTAGCAAAAATGTAGACCGTAGAGCTCCAAACCAAACTCAAACTAGTATGGTGTCATTATTTAAAAATCAATCTATCTACCTCACTCTTGCTGTTGCCAGAGTATCATTCGCCATCAAAATGTCCAGCTATAGTTGAAATTTACTCTTTGTCCTTACCTATAACTTGTCTTCTTACGATATCTTGGTTTATACTGATCAATACTCACCATGTATCTATAGTTCTACATTTATGTATCGAATATCGTTATCTTTCCATACTAATATCTTGTCTGATTAAACCAACAGCCTGCCTTCTTAAGATCTCCTACCTATCAATATTCTAAATTTGATGTCCTCATTTAAGACGCGACCTCTCTACCTCATCCTTACATTTTACTGAGCAACACTCTACATGTATCAAAACCTATTATGTTATCCAGATTTCAAATTTTCTCTCCCTTGTTATCTATCGCTTGTCTTCCAGGGGCATCTTGTTTTCTACTGAGCATTTCTCTATATGTCTACAGTTCAGCTGTTACATCTTTATTTTCTCTCTCTTTGCCCTTCTCATGTCTATTCAGATCACTGCTAACTTTGTATTGAAGATCCAACTTTACTAGTATATAGTATGTTGATACATGGAATTCCAAAACAAAGAAAAACAACATATGGGTTTCAAAAATAAATAAAATGATCGTTGTAATTCATTTCCACGGTTTTTCATAAAGCATTAGAAAGCATTTCCTTCTCATTATAATATATGCATAGCATTGGTTGTCCCTACACTTAATGGGGTTAACCAGAAAATTTGTAAGATAAATTCTACCACTCCTGTTATATTTGTTTATACAATTCTACAGTTTATCACTCCCATTCTTAAACGCTGTGACAGAGCTATTGCTAAGCGATAGTCAACTACACTTTGCCATGCGGTCTCGCAATTGTATCCTCGGCAAATTCTATGATATAAAAATTAGATGCGTATGCACGGTACTCCATGTGATGTATACCTTTGCCCTTGAAGATAATCGTCAACACACTGAACAATAACAAAGTCCTCATTATTCATAGATAAGAGGCCGAGCGCTTGCCGAATGGTTAGGGTGCTGACTTTCGGTACCGGTATTCGTGGGTTCGAATCCCACAGTGGCATGGATGTTCGTAGCCGTTCGGAATCGGCTTTAAGCAGTAGGACCCGGTCTCATTAGCCCTCGTATTGCAAAAAAGTAGACCGTATCACTCCAAACCAAACTAAATCAAACTAATCATTCATAGATAAGAAAGAATTTTAAATAGCACACTGTGCATCTCTTTTTTTCTTTCAAAGACATAAATATGCTTACGGCATTTAAAAATCTCCTAGCCATAATACCACATCCTCTATAATGTTACAAGAAAGTTTTAAGAAGAATAAGCAGTCCACACCAGATGAACTGGATTAAATTGAAGACTAAAAACACAAATCTGCTTTCTCTCATAAAGAGGATTTTTTTTTATCAAATGATAAACGAAAATGTATATCCACATTTTTTATCAGTATTCGAGACACCACAAGTATAAGCAATTTAATCTTTTGGTCAACGTCCAGCGTCCATATTTTGCCAGTATATCATCTGGAAATTTAACCCTCCGAGTGGTACACACCGAGGAAAAAAGTCTCCAAAAATACGCTAAAGTTTCATTGTGTCAGTGACCAAAGTGTTCTATGATTTTTTACTTCATCCTTTGTCGACTAGATAGGAATACGGGAAACCCACCCTCATTACTGTCCGTTTACTTCCGGTTATAAATAGATATATAAATAGACATTATAGATTGTTAATTTTTAATACACATAAAGCTCGTCAAGTCTCGAAGATCATCCCATAAGAAATAATGGGTTCTAAAAGTACAAATAAAAATATTCTTTAAGAGAATGATTTCTATCTTTTTTACGAAAGTCATCCAAGCTATTTAAGTGGTACAATTAGAGATACATCTGTTACCGCAAACGAAATACTTCGAAATAGAGATTTACAAAGCCATGAAAAGCTATCAGCGTCTTCTTTGCCTCAGAGAGTAGGTGTGCAGTTCCTAAACAATCGACCTGACCATCCTACCTCAAAACTCCATTGGGGAAAACACTGGCAGAAGTGTACATTACATCCATTTTCGGAACGTTTTGGAGGTCGAAAATTGTACGTGACAACCGCTTTGAAGACATCATCGGTTTGGCGGAATTGTACGTGCGAACCACTTAGAGGGTTAACAGTACGTATTTTTGCCGTGATCATCATTTTAAATGATTTCGACTGGCCAATTAGAACTTTACCGTGTAGTAACTGTTCTTGCTTTTTAAAAATATTTTCCACAATTGTCCAACAACTTTTCTAGCACTTTCGAATTCATTCAGAACTCTTGACTCTGCTTCTAATTTACCCTCAACTTTTTCACTAATAAATTTTCATGTGTTCATTGATTCCCATCACTGACAAAAGGAAAACGAAATCTTTCACGTAACGGAGTTATTAGCGATACGTACGCAAAAAATGATACAGTTTCTGGGATATCAAGTGTACTGTTTATTCACAGCGATAATACTTTAAATATAGTTTTTTCTTGAGTTGTACTCAAAGGAGGACGGGGGGGGGAGATTGCATTCTGGTATTCATTCCAAACTCAGCATCAACCAATAAAAGCAAGCATTTCGTTATTCGAATCCCATCGTTCTACTCATCAGAATTCCCCCTCCGCTTTTCTTCCAAGATTATAGACCAAATCCAGTGCCATTTATAACCTGATGAGGATAAGAGAAGTGGTGTGACTGCAATGCAATTATCTAAAAATCCATCAATAATTATCTGAAGTCGATCAGCCTATAAATTGTTTGTTACCAGTACCTTAAGTTGACGGACAGCGTTTAAATCACGATTTGACAAGATTCAGAAATAAAGATTTCAAAAGTAAAAAGGGAAATAAAAATATTTGATGCGGATAAAATGATTTTCTTATATGTCTATTAAATAATGCACAACTATTTCTGTACATTAAAATTTATTTTATTCTGACGTGAGATAGAATACTCTCGTTCTTTGATAAAGACGACAGCTACACATTTGCAAAAATATTAACTTTCAATGGCATCAAAAAGGTATACGATATTAATTCAACAATGAGTAGACTTGCATTCAACAATGAGTAAGCAGTTTATATTGAATCAACAAAATATAACATCATCTACTGGTAACTGATAGTGTTTAAATATTTTTTATACTGAGTTTTGTGCTACAAATTTTAAATTTATTACATGTAATCGTTTTTGAGTTATGAGGAATATATTCGCACGTACATATACACTCAAGAACCAAAACATTATGACCACCCCTACATTTTGCAATGAACTCACCTGTATGACGTGCAAGACAAGTGATCAGGTGGAAGTGGTATTTAACTGCTACTGGAGAGTCTGAAGAATAATTCTTTCACTTAATTCTGCATGTGATGGGAAAGGATGCGGATCTAAGCGATTTCGATAGAGGGTAGATTGTAATGGCTCGAAGGATCAGAACAAGTTTTTCCGAAACTGCATGACTCGTGGGTTGTTCGCGATCTACAGTTTTGTTAGTACTTATGCAAAGTAGATAGATGACGGTGAAACCAGCAGTAGACGACATGGTGTTGGACGTCCACACGCTATCAAAGAAAAAGGCCGTCGGAGACTGTCTCGCATGGTGAAGCAAAATTGGAGCCAGACAGAGGCTCAGCTGACAACCCAATACAATACAGGGCCAAGTAGAATAGTATCGGAGCACACTGTTCAGCGGACGCTGGTGGATATGGGGCTGCGCAGCAAACGTCCCACTCGTGTGCCTTTGCTGACCAAGTGTATCGTTTAATAAAGATGAAATAGTAAAAATCTATTCTCTCGAACGTTTCCATCACCATTCTGCATTAAATCTTTAGCAATAATAGGAAATCTTTCCCTTCACTCTTCATCATGCAAATTCTTGTGGATATCTCAAAATGATCCAACACATTTCCTTAGAATTCCTTCTCTCGATGTTTTCTCCATATGTTTTCTTCATCTGCTGATGAATTTCAACCTACAAGTCAGTGGCGTGCGATAGGTTTTCATGCAGGGTGTGCAGAGAACATGGATTTTCCAATAAATCTTTAATTGAGACATCTGAGTTCTCCATTCTGAAATGGGTTATTTATTATGAATATAAATTTAAAGATTACAATAAATAAAATATTTACCTACGAGTAGTCGAGTTATAACTATAAAAACAGCTAAACTTATGAGAATTCTACTAACACTGAAGCAAAAGTCATGTCTTTTGTTGTATGGTATCATATCGACGTAGAAAAAAACAACGCGTAGGACTTCTACGAAAAACTTATATGTTCAGCAAACGTAGCAACTCATGGCGCCCGCCGCTGCGGTGCCTCATCCGGATGCTCATTGGTGCCGACAAACCGAACGTCTATTCCACGTGCAGAGGATTTCACTGAACGCTGGCACAATAGAGCGAACTGTTTGTTGTTCGGTCAGTGGATTAAATTATATTTATTAATTGTTTTTAACATTTGAAAATCATATATTCTGCGAAAAACATCTTGACAATTTTTAAAAACAAAACCAGGGATACGGTGTTACATAATATAACTTATATACTGTCTGTAAGACACAATGAATGGTAAAATTTGGACTGTTCTGTTAAAATTCGTTTCTTTAAAACAAAACAACATTGTTTTGCAGCTAATTATTTCAATAAATATAATACATCACCGAAATTAATTTACCTCACTAAAACATTTCCCTTTATATTGATGAAATACTTCTTTTGTATTTCCATGAAAACAAAATCTTACAATATATAAATTTAAACATTAACCGTCTGCAAAATCGTATGGCCAGTTAATCAGTTAAAAAACCATAAGCGCTTCAGCACGTAAGTCCCCGCTCTAATACAACGCTTATTAAACCGTAACTTCGGATGATTCTGAATGCCAAGTGCAGGAAAAATAGCTGAACTTGCCTCAGTGCCATAGTATGCTATTCTTCTCCAGTAGCCCATACATATAAAGGGTGATTTTCAATTTAGTGCGCAGTTTGTGCACATCAGAACTTCCTACGTTCATTTGATCGCTACGTGGTACAGCACCTAGTACCGCACGCATTGCGGTAATACAAGCAAGCAAATCAACATAATATTTGAATATGTTATAAATAATATTTATTATATACCATATAAAGATAGGAAGACATAGGTGCAGAAAATTGTTATCCCTCATAATTTTGCCAGGGTGCCCTGCACAGTACATATGGACCGCGCGTCACTGCTACAAATACATCTCTTACATAAAGAAAACGAATGACAGAGCACGTCTTACAGTAGGCAGAATTTTCAAATACATAGAGAATTCGTAGAGAAAATATGAAAATCGTTTGAAAGTTAGAATACCAAATAATCACGTTGCTTATATATATATATATATATATATATATATATATATATATATATATATATATATATATATATATAGTATACGGGAAAGTTCAGGGAAGCTCAGGCCCAATTTTAAAACAGCATTCGGCTATCAAACATATTGTTCATTAGAAAATAATTTATCTGAGTACTGCGATATGAGTTATAAGTACTCCGATTCCATATCTAAACATCGATACGTATTCAAATTATGCTCGGCAAAGTTTATTCTCCTTTAAACTGGCATTTATTGAAAGAGAATGATTGGAAATATGATTTCATGTCAACGTTTGAGTGTCAAGTATTCAGACATGCGTAATTAACTTACGATTTCATCGAATACTAAACGTTAACTGAAGAAGTGACCTCAATTTTTTTTAAAACAATATTTATAAATTAGAGAAAATCATGCAGAAGTACATTTTTTAAAACAAATACACAACAAATGCATTGTCAAGTGTCAAAATAATTTGCTAAAAATCCTTAAAATATTTTTACACTTAAGGTGGCTGTGTATCCACCATATTAAACATTTCTTGAATAAATCTTGTTTATGTATTTAATAGACGGAAATAGATTTTTAGACGATTCGTAACTTGCATTGAAAGATTTCATTTAAGGACCAATTCCCAAATTTTTAGTTCGAATCAAGACACGAACGAACGTCTAAATAGCTAAATCTATCGCCGATCTCTGACGTGAAATCGTTTTTCCAATATATTATGACAGAATTAGCACATGCGAGATATAGTGTTCCCAAAAGTCATGTTCCAACATGCAAACTATCTTTCCGATTTCACGATTTCCAGTCACATAGATCGGACGCAATATAAAGAGTCCCGATATATGAACATCCGTATATATGAATCCCGATATATGACCGAATGGGTAGTGATCTTCGGTACCGTTATTCGTATCCCGCTATATACATGGTTAATCGTAGACGTTCGAATCGGTTGAAAGTAATAGGTCATAGCTTCATTAGCCCTTGTACAGCTAAACAGTAAACAATAGCGCTCCAACCAATCGATATATGAATATCGTCTTTCTGATTTTCCGACATTGTGAGAGGAACATGCGGGATATCTGTGTTCAGCAATTTATCAGCATCGCAAATTTGTTATTTCGTTCTTAAGTGAAGAATCCTGATGCTGATCGCCAACATTGGAAATAAACAGAAGAGAGAGACGTTTGGAAAATAGGAAAACCTCGATGATTCTCAAATACGGAATTCGAAGGTCAACCGAAAGCTGGCACATATCTTATGACTGGGTGAGGTCTGCGTCTAGAGATTCTTGCTGTCACACGTTTGTACACAATTCTACAGGCAAAGCTATATTAAGATCCCCGTACGACCAGTGCAAGAGATCCTTGTTGCGACACATTTGTGCGCGCTCGTTTGGTACCAATTTTTTTAGCTGCATTGCCCAGTGTTAAAGACCAAAAAATGTGAATTTAAACCACCACAAAAAAAAAAGATTCTGAATATTCCAGATTAGTGAAATTTCCTGAAATTTCCATATTTTTCCGATTTATGGACACCTTTATTGCGATTTTTAATAGACTGCTAACATTACATTACAGGAGCAATCCACAACTGGGAAGAATGTTGAATTGTTGATCCCCAGAATTTGAAAATCTGGTTTCAAGTGATAATAGTCTCCCCAATACGAGAATTTCTTTTCAATTTCAAAATATTTATGAATAGGAAGAAAATTTTTTAAACAGAATTTATAAAAGAATGGGAAATTCACACATTCGCACTAAACTTAGGAAAAATAAAAGCGGAATTTACCACTGAGAAGCCAAAATTGGCCGAAAAGCAGAAATCGGATGTAGAAGAACAAAGTGCAACTCCACCATAAAGCGAAAAAATTCCCTTTTAATGCTATAATTTCTTTTTGGTGAGTACAGAATTTTACTTTTTGTTTGAGGTTTTTGACAATCATGAGTCCATAGTACCAAAGAGTGGTAGCATGCCAAAGAGTGATAGCCGGAAATTCTTTTCGCTTTTTTTATATACTTTTATCTGACAAAGTAGGTTTTAAGAAAAAATATGACATATTCTCTCCAAAATCTAATATTTAGTGATGTTTGGAGGGAAAAATTCGCCAAATAGTAGAATTGATGAAATTACTGAATAAGTCTAAACGTATGAAAACTGTACCGTATGAAATATAAATTTGTAAAATGACGCAGTCTCTGAGCAATTTCTGTTAAAATATCATTTTTGGGGCAGCTGTGCGATATCGGAAACCGAAGCAGTTTGGAGCAATTGGTTCAACCACAACATCTGTGAATAACTCAGTTATTGCTTTAAATACACAAAACTTAGCCATAAAATTACACTGAATTTTACACAGCAAAAAGTGGCTCAGTACAAACATCTAATGAAGGTGGCTGAAAGGTTGTGCGGTGTCTCCATCAAATTGCTAAAATTGGGGTATGAACTGTAATCGAAAGCAACATATTATACGATACAGGCAAATAGGGTACATCAATGACGGCTGTTGAAAAAGAGTGTCTACCATTAAATGTCCCTTTTTACTTAAAACTGCAAGAGCATACAGGACAACTCCCAACTCAGTACTCTTTGTGCTAGCAGGCGTACAGCCACTTCCTATAACGGTTACCAAAGCAACCAAGTCCTCTGCTTTATTTCGGCTAGAAAGACAAATTAAATTCGGCGCGGAAACTTTTTCCCTCACGAAAGTAAACAGTAAATTAAACACCTTCCACCTTCATCCAGCACACTGCACCTTCAGAGTAAGAGCGAAGTAGGTCGAGGCAAAGGCCTCGCTGAAAGTCTTCACTGATGGCTTGAAAGCTAATGAGGGAGTCGGAGCCGCATTTACGTTCTTCTTTTAAGGCACTACAGCCTTTTACAGGCCATGGCCGTCCTTAATAGTTGTTTCCATCTGGTCCTAGCCATAGTAAGGCTTCTCCAGTTTCTTTTATTAACAAGACTAAAGTCCCTCTCTACTGATTGATGCCACTTAATTGGTGGTCTTTCTCATCTGTTTCTCATGGGATTGATAAAAGTGAGTTTTTTCTGAGTTTGCAGCATTTATAGCCTATAAATATTGTGAAATCAATTCTTAAGGAAAATCAAAATGAATAGACTGAATGACATTAAATGTCCTCCTTACAAACCACGGACCTTTACCTCAGTGTCTTCACAGGATCCACTTCTCGGATAGCTTCTCGGGAGATTGTGTCTGCGGCGCAATCGGTAACCCCAGTCACTATCTGCATGACTGCCCTCTGACAATCGAGCACCGGACCGGGCCCATATGGTCGTGAGGCCCTCCAGGCGTCTCCCGGTGATGGTGGGCAGATCGCAAATACTGAATCATTCCGTCCAGCAGGGCACCCCGCAAGTACCCGGAGCGCTCCCGTCGAGCCGAAGATGCAATATACGACGAACGCAGAAGAATGGCGCTGAAAGGAGAATTTGGTAGACTGCTGGATGCTTAGCGGACCACTTGACTCTGGATTGGTGAAGGTGGCTCGAACCACACGAAAGAGAGGATAAAAAAAGAAAAAATTAGGGTAAGAAGTTAGCTCATTGCAGTTAAAGACGGGAGACCGATGAGCCAAACAAGGAGAACAGGAAATTTAGAGTGGCGACAATCGTAATCCTAGACCGTGAGACCATCACTCAATGGTCATTTTGACGGAACTTTGTCCCACCCTGTGGAACCCCCGTGACTCGGCTTGCTCTGAAAAAAAGCCCTCTGAAACTTTGCAATGGCTTCAGGGAATGAAAAAGTCCTAGTATAAATTGGCCGTTAAAAAAAAGAGGCAAAAAGAAGGAGGTGAAAAAAAGCAGTGTCTCCTCAAGGGTACAGGTCTCTTTAGGTTTGCTGTGGAAGACTAAGGTCTTGGCTTCGATTTATACTAACCACTTTGCCAAGTCACTCCTCATTGCAGACCTAAACCTACCATGCCCTTCTCCGGCTCTGAAGTTGGGAAATTCTAACTGCCAAAAGTGGACTTCCTGGAAGTCACATGGGAATTTTGAGGAACTCAGATTGAACAGGGCTAGAAATGGGAGAAGCCACAGAAAAGCCTACATCAAGAACGGAACCTAAAAACTCGAAGATAACAGACCTGAAAATTTAACATGGAACTTAAACTAAAATGGAAAAAGATTTTAGGAAAGCAAACTTACCCCTTGACGGTCGCTTGAGGCTGGAAAGAAAGGGAAGAGAAAATGTGATGTATGTGAGGTGACCCTCTGCAAAGGTAAGTTAAGTTAAAAAAAAAAAAAGAAGAAAAAGTTAGAAATTTTGGGATAGATGCGCTGGCCCTAAAGATCAATCAGGGGAAGGGGCTTGGTTAGGACTGTCACTGGCAGAATGACCCAATAAAATAATGCTTTGCTGGGCCAAGCAAGCTAACCGGCGACTTTGCCAAACATCAGAGGCGATTATTTTGAAGCCACCAAGCTGGTTTTATTATTATACGAAAGAAAGAAGTAATTAGGAATAATTAAGCCTTTCCAACCAACCAACTATCAACCACTGTTGGGGTCTGCCAGAGTCCTAATGTTGTTGAATTATATATCTGCTTGAGCTGCTATGTCTGTTATGGGTTAGGTGGATTGATACATCATCTGACTTAACACGCAATAATTGTTGTGTGTCATTGTTATGTTTTTATGTTGTCGATGTTGTGTGCTAACCATTTCATTATGGCCATTGCTTTCTTCTGGAGGTAAGTGTTGTTTGATAATTGTTAGTACCACAGAGACTTGTTCCCGTCTGTAACCTTTTTCAGAAGTTATTCCCCGTGTAAAGTACACTCTGTTAGGTAGCGTATCCAATCTCCATATTTTCCACAAGAGCAAAATGGGTTGTCCATTAGTTTAAACCTATGAAGGTAGGCTGAAAAGCTACTATGCCACTTGAAGATTTGTGTTACGAAGCGATTGCTGACCATGTAATTTACCGAAACGTCCTGAAAAAAGCCGAAGGTGATCCTACCAGTGTTACTACTATACCAAATTTGCTGCCATTCTTCCATTATTATTGATTTAAGCTTACGTTTTAGTAGGGATTTGGGGGAACTAACCGTCAGGGTAGCTGAATTTTGAGCCGCTGCTGCTTTTGCTAGTGTATCGGTTATTTCATTTCCTTCGGTTTAAAAGTAGGCCTTAACCCACAATATGTAGAATTTCCCCCTTGAAGATCGGATTATGTGCTTAAGCTCCCTGACTAGAGGGTTCCTTGAGGACGGAGTGTTTACGGCCATGATTAACGAAAGGCTGTCCGTAAGTAATATGTAATTTTTGTTCCTCCTATTTGCCCATTGAGCAGCCTTCATGGGTACTAACATTTCTGCCTGAAATACACTGTTATCTTGTGATAGTGTAGCTTGCCAATCAAAAACTCGTATGGGACAGCTAATTTTGGCGCAGCGCAGTATCAGCTAATATGTTCCACAGTAATGGGCCTAAGCAACTGCCCTGCGGACATCCCCCATATGTGTTTAGTTCTGTTACTATGCCGTTCTCTTCTAGTCTGACTGTTCTGGCCGAAAGGAAGGAAAATAACTGCTTGTAGGTACTAACGGGAAGGTTAATTTTAAATTTCTCCTAGGATCGACTACCAACGCAAATTGCCGAAGGTACCCGAAATATCTATTGAGACCAAGAAGGTGAGTATTTTAGCGTTCGAGTCCTCCTTGCAGACTTTCATAATATTGTCTAATGCATGTTCCGTAGATATTGCGCTTTTAAAGCCAAATTGGTTTTTATTCTAGTAATTTGATAGACGAAAGTGGCGAGAGATTCTGCAATGAATTATCTTCTCAAGTAAAAGTAATGCTGCCGGACGGTCAGACCTACTAGCAACCTTCGGGTGGTTGGCTAATTACAGGTAGTACACTATAAAGTGCCAAATACTTCGTAAAGTTCTATCTACTGGAATAGAAATTTCTTGAAAACTAATGTATCATGAAAATATGACAATATTTTACATATAATAGAAATAACTATATTTATTAGCCAATGACTTGACTGAAACTGCATTGTGTAGAATTTACAGATTAATATACGTAAAAATGTCATTTTTCAAACTAATATATAAGCTTAACACTGGTTTAAAGCAATTTAACGAATTATAAGAATTGTATATGGCTATATTATATATACAACAGAAACAATGATGTTTATTCAACCATGACTTGACCGAATCGACTTGACGATGGCCGATTGGTTAGGGTGCTGATCGTCGGTACCGGAGTTCGTGGGTTCGAATCCCACTATAGCATGGACGTTCGCAGTCGTTTGGAATCGGCTTTAAGCAGTAGGTCCCGGTCTCATTAGCCCTCGTGTGCAAAACAGTAGATCGTAGCGCTCTAAACCAAACCAAACCAATCAACCATGACTTGAATTTCTCAAAGGAGAATTTACAAATTAATATACGAAAAAAATCTAAAAGGGATTAAAAGTAATATACAAAATTACTCGTAGCGAAGCATGGGCACATTTGCTAGTCTTCTTATAAATAAAAGTCATTGTATGTGTGTGTACATATGTTCTACATCTCCACCTAAACTATTGGTCCGATTCTAAAATAAATTGGTTTTAATATGCTTTGTATCACTGCGAAAAATACTGTGGACTTTAAAACGTTGGAAATCCATCCCTTACCCCCTTTCGAGCGTTTCAAGTCCTTACTTCAAGCTCTGTTTTCAAAGAATAAGAGTGTACTAAAGTGAAAGGGCATCTAAGGACTGGTTTCACCAAAGTCATTTAGGGCCGATCTCACCAAAGTCGTTTAACGCTAAGCACGATTAATTTCTGTTTAAATGGAGAATTGCTTCCCCCCCATTGGTTGGCACCAGGGTTAATCATGGCTAATCGTAGTTAGCCATTAAACGACTTGGGTGGGATCGGCCCTTAATGGCTAACTTCGATTAACCCATGGCGCCAACCAATGGTGGGGTGCAATTCTCTGTTTAAACAGAGATTAATCGCGGTTAGCCGTTAAAAGATTTTGACGAGGACAGACCTAAATGTTGTTTAAAATGAGTTTTACTACTTCTATCGAAAGTAAGCACATACTTCGAAATGTTTGTCACAAAAGACTAGTGTGGACAAACGTGAAAGTGAAAAGGAGAAATGGACCAGGATCTACTGCTTACAGCCGATTCTGAAGAGCTACGAGAATCCCTGCCATAAGTGGGATTTGAACACTTGAATTCCTGTACCCTTCCCATTCAGACATCGTTTCGTCAGAAATGTGTTAGAAATCGCAAGCCGGAAATCCTCCTAAGTTTAACCGAATTCGATATTTTGTTTAATAGCTTATTACTAACTTTCAAAAACTAGTCTCACATAAGTAAGATGGTGCAAATAGAAGCAAAACATTCTTTTTCTTATACTCGGCATGCTTAATTATTTTTTTAATCCTTTTTAGATCTTTTTAAAATCGACATGCTTGTTTCTAATTGATAACCCAGGCTTCAGGTAAATCAGACTTAAATTGTTTTGAATTTGAGCAAATGTTTACAACTGAAGTAATATTCGAGCTGTTTGAAAAATATCGGACTTATCACGTGAATCAAGTAGAGAACAATAACATTAGATTTTAATACTGAATTTTTTAACTGAACATTCCTTGTGAATGTTAAAAATCTTCCAGAATTCTCTTAAAATGCCTTGAATCAAACCCCAAATATTTGTTCATGATCCCACCAGAGTTGTGACCTCCCAGATTGTGCTCTATCGAGTTGACCCACCTTTGGCGCGCAACATAGCTTCAACCCGCCTTGGCATGGATGCCACAGGTCTTGATAGATGGCCGGAGACAGATTGTACCAGATGTTTAAGCAACGATTACGCAAATCCGAGATATTGCGAATGGGTGGTCTTTGAACTATGAGCTGCCGTCCCATAACATCCCAAATGTGTTCTATCGGATTCAGATCCGGTGATTTAGGCGGCCAGGATATTAGCTGAAATTCAGTATCATGTTCCTGGAACCACTCCAACACAATTTTAGCCTTGTGACATGGGGCGTTGTCCTGTTGGAACATTCCCTTTCCAGCTGGAAAAACAGAGACCAAGTAAGGGTGCAACTGGTCCGAAATGATGTTCAGATACCCTGTAGCAATCATGGTCTGCTCTACCACAACCACAGGTCCCATAGACGCCCAAGAGAACGTCCCCTAAAGCATAATACCTCCACCAACGGCTTGTGTATGACCTACTGTACATTGAGGGAGCAACTGTTCGCTTGGAAGACGGCGTATCCTGACATGGTCATCGGCGTGATGAATAGCAAACCGTGATTCATCTGACCAGGCAACTCTCTCCCACTGATCCATGGACCAGTCACGATTTTATCGGGCTCAGCGTAGGAGCAGTTGGCGATGACGTTTGGTCAGCAAAGGCACACGAATGGGACATTTGCTGCGTAGCTCCATATCCATGAGTGTCCACAGAACAGTGTGCTCCGATACTATTCTACTTGGCCCAGCATTGTATTGGGTGATCAGCTGAGCCACTGTCTGGCTCCGGTTTTGCTTCACCATGCGAGACAGTCTCCAACGACCTTTTTCTTTGATAGCGTGTGGACGTCCAACACCATGTCGTCTACTGCTTGTTTCATCGTCATTCACCACTTTGCATAAGTACTAACAACTGTAGATCGCGAACAACCTACGTGTCGTGCAGTTTCGGAAATACTTGTTCCGAGCCTTCAAGCCATTACAATCTGCCCTCTATCAAAATCGCTTAGATCCGCAGCCTTTCCCATCTCACACAGAAGTAAGAAAAATAATGATTCTTCAGATTTTCCAGCAGCAGTTTAATACAACTTCCACCTGATCACGTGCCTTTCACGTCATCCAGACGAGTTCATTGCAAAATGTAGGGGTGGTCATAATGTTTTGGCTCTTGAGTGTATATATATTTAAAGTCTTTTCTATGTGTATGCATGTATGTATGGCTGTTATGCCTTCCAAACTGGCTAGGTGAATCATGATCAAATTTTGCAGCGTGATTCAGGTAAACATGTCGAAGGTTTTAAACAGCCTAAATGGATCGGTGTATTACGGGAAAGAGAGAAATAAAAAGTTTTATTGAATTCTTTCGGGTTTGTTGAGTCTATATTTTGAGGTCTTTGATATATTTTTCTGTTCATAACTTGCTAAAAGTATTAAAACTTTTAAGTAAGTTAATTCATTTTATAGTGTTTTAAAAAAATTTTAAAATCAGTTTTTCTTTTTTTTTTCTGGTTGAATTGGTTTGGAGCGCTACGGACTACTTTTTTGTAATACGAGCAGGGCTAATGAGTGGGACTTATTGCTCAAAGCCGATTCAGAACGGATACGAACCTTCATACCACAGTGAAGTTCGAGCCCATGAACTTCGGCACCAAATGTTAGAGACTTAACCATTCGGCCATCGTTCAGTTTTGTTCCCTTCTGACAGCATCCATTTTATCGATTGATATTTGGCTAATATGTTTCTTTTTCAGTTTGTTTCCACATCTGTTTGACTGGTAAAATATTCCGCTGCTAGGGTACGCTTGCAAATTGAACGGTATTTAAAGTGACTTTCATGTCAAATGATTAAAATTATTATTTGCACCTGGGTTATATTAAATTACCTCGCAATAAAAGTATGCAATCTTCCATTACCCGTGTAACGGCGTGATTTAGCGGTGTGAGAAAGAACATCAAAGAACTTTGCTTTGAGAGGTGGACTTCGCTTGTGTGGATACAAAAGGATTATTTTCCCTGACACCACGATGTCTACACTGCTGTGCCCTATAGTAGAGGAACAATATACCAGACAACCTGGAACTGACAGCCAAAAATATGATCATTGGAACGACAAAGGGTTTGTCGCGACTCAGATGTAGCCGCTAAGAATTACAGGGACCCCTGGGTTTGCGGCCGATAATTGTTTAACCCAGACCAATCCAGTTGTTCGAAGGTGAGGTCATCGCTAGGTGATCCAATAATGAAATTGTGGGTGAGGCCCCTACCCTAGAAAGAGACAAGAGAAGATTTGTTTTTTAGAGAAGTTAGTTAGCTAGCAACCAGCTAATTCAGAGGACGCCTTGACCAGTCTCTCTACCAGAGAGTTTTTGCTCTGATCCCATCTTGGGATCTTTTCTTTAAAGAGTAGCCCGCATCGGCTAACTCGGAGGTCGCTTAGACCAGTCTCTCGGAGAGTTTCATTTAGCGAAATCCCGTCTTGGGATATATCTCTTGCTGAGATTGAAACGATACCCTGTGCATTGGGTTTCCTTTTCTAATATAATCCTCTTCAGGATTGTTTGCATTTTTCCTTCGGAACTCTAACTGTACTGTGATATTCTACCAGTACTTCAGTGAACTTTCGCTAGAGCTACCGAATTGTTTCTTCCGTCGAATCACCCATATTTCGGCAGAGACTGAATTTAGTTTAGGTACCCGTCTCTATTCAGGCCTACGTGTACTAATCACTTACCTGTAATCGGAAATTGTTTTTTTATTTATTTTTTTTTGTGTGTGTGTGTAGTTGTGAAATGATGTATATAGCAGAAGTGTAAATAAATTCATTAATCAAGATACACCTGATTCTTCCTTGTGTCACCTAAAACAGGGACCGGATACGTTACACCCGAGTGCAAAGAAAATTTACCAGATATTTCAATTTTATACCTTTAATTATATTTCTAAAGTGTAGGAAAGAAAATAAATCTAAATAGAATGTGTTATCCGTTTTCTGAAAGTGCTTTGCTTTGTTTAAGAAGTTATATTTACTGCTGGTATGTAACATAATCTAAAAGCTGATTAAAATTTTAAAACAACTATAACCTTCATTTTGTAAAACAGCAGAACATTGAAAATTTTCGTGATTAAAACACTTTTCAAAGAAATAAAAGAGTATGCAAAATCTTACCAGTTATTCTCTTTAGCGCAAACCAAAGGAGGGACTGTGGGAATTGTAATCTTCCATATTAATGCATATATTATTTTTGCATTAATTTTGAGGCCTAAGTACAAAGGGTGAATCCATTCTCCCCAATTTGTGGCTAATCTGAGATGCAGCCA